>JANSTQ010153008.1:1337-11519 GCA_026167885.1 Bergia puertoricense
TTATGCTTATGCTAATGCTTATGCTTATGCTTACGCTTTTGCTTTTGCTTTTGCTTATGCTTTTGCTTATGCTTATGCTAATGCTTATGCTTATGCTTACGCTTTTGCTTTTGCTTTTGCTTATGCTTTTGCTTATGCTTATGTTTATGCTTTTGCTATGCTTATCCTTATGCTTATGCTTATGCTTTTGCTTATACTTATGCTTATGCTTATGCTTGTGCTTATGCTAATGCTTATGCTAATGCTTATGCTTATGCTTATGCCTATCTCACAAGTGTCAAATAGGCTTAAGCAAGAAGGACGAGAACTCCATGAGATCGTTAGAAAACAATAAACTTAAATACAGAATACAATAGCTTTACGTGGGAATGCAACCAGCTGGCAACTTTTCCATCGTCGTCTTTAGACTCGAAAACAGAACGTGAAATTCCAATTTAGAAGTTTTATAGAGAACGTGAAAAACAGAGTTTAAGTCATTTTAATCTTCGTGCGATTTAAAAAATAATGTTCAAATAATGGAGCCAAGTCAAATGTAGAATTGCACACCCTTTTTGGGTATCCTACTGATAATCAGTTACTGATGGGCATTTGTTTGAGCAACATTATAGTTGTCTGTACAATTTTTATACAAGCAAGAAGAGAGAAAACGGAAAGTTAAAATTCTAGCAGTCGGCTTGTTGACTATCGCGTCCCAGTTGTTGATACTCCTTAGTGTCAGAAAGAGAATTAGGCAAGAACACGCAACAGAAACACAGAAAGTTTAATGTAACAATTGCAAAGAAACTGACTGGTACAAAGGCGGAGGCTTAGAAAGAGACAGAAACCGCAATAGAAATCAGAAAGTTGAATAAGTGAGTTCAAGATACACACAGGTGGCGAGCGTTTTGTTCGATACAAACAAATGGACAGTTGTCGAGAGGGGGAGAAAAACAACGGACGCTAATGAGAGAATGAGACGAACAAATGGACAGTCATGGGGAGGGAGGGAGTGAAGCTGGATGCAAAATAAGAAAGATTAAGCCAAACAGATAAACAGGCAGTCAGAAGGCTTTTAACGGATATATTAGCAGAAAAAAGGAACTTTATTACGCTGATTAAACTCCAGACACTTACACTTGTTTAACGTTTATAATTTCTAAATACAACAACTTCACTAACTATTAACTATATTTCTTACTTGCACCTTAGGTCCCTAATTTCAAGATTACAAAGTTCCGTGACCACCTGAACGGCCATAACAAGCACGTGGTCAGACTGGCAGAGAAGGAGCTCACCACAGCCAGCGGAAAGAAATATTTGTTGTTCGCTCTACAACTGACGGGAGGCGGAAACTTTCCCAGCCACCATTGCCACCCTGAAGCCGCCATTAACGCAATGTGGGCCAACACTGTCCCAGTGTTGGGGATGGAGGTTAGTATTCTTAAATAAATGTTTTGGCGACTTGTAGAAATCAACTTGTATGCTACCATTAGCTTTGATCTCGATTGATTCTTGAATGAATGAGAAAAAGACACCGCTGTCAGTCATAGTTTCAAAACTGAAAACTCTTCGAACAGTTGAGCTATCTGTGAGACGTTTTTGAATTTTCATTTGTGTACGATCGAGTTAAAAATTTGCTTTGTTTTAATTTTCTCATATTTTCTTCCATTCCTCGCTTGACGGCCATATCACTACTTATTTTCCTTTGATGTTTCACAGGATGAAGGAATCGAGTATGACGTCATTTCCGCACGCAGCTGCGCCAGGGGGGTCACAGCACAAAACGTGTTCCGAATGACCGCGCCCTTTAGGAACATGGTGAAGATCTACGGTATCGGGGGTCTGGGAATGACAACCATGGCTCCAAACGCTGTTCTCATGAAAGCCGTGATGGAAGCCAGACAGCAGCTGGCAGACGGGAAAATAACCGACGCAGAGTTCAACCTGAAATTGAAAGAAAGCGACTTTGGGTTGATTCGCAGCTATGGAGCGAACCCATTCTCTCGTAACTACGCGCAGTTTATCGACAACGCCGCCGACCCAAGACGCGTTTGTAGAAAGATGGGTGTCGACAGTAACCTTCCCGCTTTGCAAGAGTTCGGGGGACGCACTGTTGGACGCATTGCTCAGCTGACAACACAACTTTATAAAAACTTCGGATTTGCTCTAAGAAGAAAGTACTTTGGATAACGCGGCCCCATGCCCCACTGGGGACCTAAAGGCATGAGAGAGAGATTTTGAATAACACAGCAACCAATCAATCAATCAATCAATCAACCAATCAATCAATCAATCAATCAATCAATAATTTATTCACTTTTCATCTATTTACAAGGATTATTACAGTTAGGCTATATTTAGGTATAAAGGAAATTACAAGGAATTCAAGAAAATAAACTAAATATAAATTACTTTTAAGGGAAATGTGTAGTGTTTAAGTAAAGCACATAGTTTTCGAGTTAGACACCAGTCATGTTTTGTATATATTTTTATCATAGTACATGTAGACATCAATATGGGCATGCACAAAATACACTGGAATAGAAAAGACATAACACTAATCAACGGACAATCCAGGGGAGATCAACAGTACATAGAACATAATATACAGGAATAAAAAAGGGGAGATCAACAATACATAGAACATAATATAATTGATGAATCTACTGTTTTAGCGAAGATCTAATCAAGAATCTGTTTCGTTTGTAAATATTTTTTTACTTTTTTTGGAAAATTAAAATTACTGAGATGTTCGAGCTCGGAGGGTACTTTTAGCCATAGTTCGACTGCCATGGCTGTTGTAGTTTGTTTGCCAATATTGCATCTGAAGCGTGTTTTATAAGAGTTGGCTTATGAAGGATATCTTGTGTTATATCAATGTACGTCACTGGCCATGCAGAGGAGGGAACAGTGAGCATAGCGGAGTTGTTAGTTAAATATACACCGTTTCTTTTTTATAAGAATTAGAAATTTTTTTTGAGCCTCAAGATTCAAGGCGTACCAGAGATTATTCTTCGTCAAGTTCTAGTTTGAAATTTGGTAGTTCCTCGCTCTCTGAATTCTCTGCCATTTCGGTAAGAAAGACTACCAAACCGGCATTGTATATAAACACACTGCAACGTGTCTATGTACAAAAATAAAACACGCTGCCTATATTTAACCCACGATCAGGTCTTTTCACCTTAGAGACTGATTCGAGTTGTCATTTCTGATTTACGTTACTGGATTTCAGCATGTCTGATTTCATAACTTTATTGTGTTGTATCCAGGGCCCGGTTGTTCAAAAGTGAAATCTTAACCCACCATTGTGTTTAAGATGACTGATTCGAGCTGTCATTTCTGTCATTTCTGGTTTACCTTAGCCTGCAAAGCAGGCGCTTCATCGAGCCGGGCAGATGAAGTGGCTGCTTTTAAGACTAATAAACACCGGACGCAACGTCCAATTTTGGCGTTTTTGCAACGAGGTTTCGAAACACGAAAATATGATGTTGCGAAAAATTGGTGTCACAAAAATTTTATGTGGTACGGTGCTTGTAATTTTAGATGGAGGAAGCAAAACCCGTGAGTGTGTGCTTCAGTGCATATGACAAGTCTTAATGGACATTGCAATATCTTTGATGATCAGGAAGAGGGTGCAACTTAGTACTTGAAGTGGAAAGGAAATGTTACTCAAGTTGAAATACTCAGAAAAATCTGAGTCACAGACGGGAATCGAACCCATGACCCTCTGATTACCAGTCAGACCGGATCTTCCTTGTATGTATTTTTGAAACTCTTTGTGCGCATGCGCTAAATGGCTTCTAGGTCGGCGCCTCTTATGGACGCGAATTTGGTACGTGTGACAAATAAATCTAAGGGGGATCGCGCAAGAACAAACCAACATACTCTACTCTGCTTTTATTTAAATTGAATTGCACCTATTTCATTTAAACTTATTTATATTTTCACCTATATGTTCATTATTCATTCTGCTCATGTGCAAATGTTTGTTTTTGTTTTTGTTTGCTTTCATTGCATTATTTCCCCAACCACCCCACCCATGTAAAGCTTGTGATGATTTAACATCACGTCCGATGACGGCTGCGAAGTAGACTCCATGTGAGAGAAAATCAAGGGCCGAATTTTGAGGCCTGTGATACCGAAAAAACAACGAAAGACCCACACTCGAGTCTAAAAGAATAAATTCTAAGCTTAATAAGTGCGATTTTTTTTTCGGCCAGGATCAGTGTTTCGACGCGTAAGCTATCACGGAAACTACAGTGCTGCTCTGAATCTCTGTTCCATGCAAGTTGTACAGTGCATAGAAACATTCTGGGCTCGGTTGGTCAAAGAATGCATAAGTCTTATCCAGCGGATAAATCGCTATCCAGCAGATAAAATGTATTCACTTACGTCAGCTCGGTTGCACAAGGGTTTGTTAGCGCTATCCGACATCCATACACCAGATAAAGCTACCCAGCTCAAGATTGATTGTATAACTTTTAACCACTGGATAACTGAACTAGTTGTGAGTTACAGTCCAAGAAATTAATAACGGTCGCGGATAAATTATCCCGGCTTCAAAATATTTGCAGCGCAGAAGAAGATATTGAAATTGTAGTAGACTCCTTTTTTGCTACAGTAGAGCAAACATTTGATTTCACTCTCAGTTGGTTTCATTGTTGCTTATCCAATGGATTTAGCTGTATTCTCAGCTTCTCGTCTCTTAATATTGTATTTTTCATATATTGATGTATTTAAAGCGGGGAAAGTTAAGGATTTTGACGTTTATTTTGCTGCTTACTCATGCGTTCGGTTTTTAGTTTTTTAAAGGAGTTATGTAATCGCGACTGAAATTTGTTTTGGTGTTGCGAAAATTTCTTGTTAATAAGGTAACATTTGACTTTGAAGGTGAATTGCTTAAAAATATTAAGGAAAAACTCATCCTCAGCCAAAAATAAGACGTTATTATGAAGAGAAGGGATGCTATGGATCGCAGATGACTCTCGGACCTTACGCACACACGCAGCTTTACAGGAATAATCGGTGATTGGCAGTGACTAAGCACAGGGTAGGTTTTTATGTGATCGGAAGAACACGTTGTCTTTTTCCAAGGAAATTTTTAAAAACATCGCTGGCTTCAAAATCAACGCAGTCATTCAAAACTTATATTTTTTAAAAAAACCAAAATCATTCATATTGGCAAACCGCAATGTCACTAGCTTCGAAGCTCAGTGGTGACTGGCGCAATTGCCTTTGAAATGCTTAGCGTTAAACCTGGAAACGATGCAATGATGCAGTAAAGCGCGACCAGTTGTGGATCGAATATTGATCAATCGATCGATTCTGAGATGCCGATCGTTTCAACTTTTTATACACTACTGTTATCAACTATTTTGCCCTGAAAAGTCAATATATAGATTATATTTAGCTTTGTCTTTGCCTTGTGAATATGTCCAGCTCGTATAAATCTGGGAATGTTGAATTGAAAGCATACTGACTATTCGGAACAGACCACGGCTTGTAACGGCTATTCACCCAAATATGGCTGATACCCGTCTTGCGTATGTTTGCGTATGATTTTCATTTTAAGTCAGTTTTAAAATGAGCTGATCAAATGTACCTTCGAGGAGGAGAAGCATATTTTTAGCGCGGGGACATCATTAAGCCCCCGCCATTCACACTATGACGGATAAATTTGAAATGTAACTTTATTCTCGCGGTTAGACCTACCGTCCAGACAAATCCGGATAAATTGCTCACCGAAAATGGAACTTTTCGGAAACACTCTTCAAAGTGGATAAATTGGGAAACGCAGAATTTGCCTTTAAGTGTGGACGGAAAATATTGAAAACGATACCTTTTTGAAAACGCTACGTCATCACTGATGAAAAGTAGTCATATTTGTTGTTTTCATCAGATTTCTGTTTTTTTCGGCCGGATTTCGACATTTTAGGAGTTGTTGTTGTTGTAGCTTGGACGGAAAACATTTTATCCATTTTTCAGTGTGGATGGAAAATTTTTGTTTCAGAGTGAAAACACCGTTTTCATATTTATCCGGCAAAGGGTGGACGGGATTTCAGAGCTACTCAATGGATTTAATAAGGAATGTGCCGGATCGAAAGAACACAATGTTTTATATCAAGTAAAATTTTAAAAACATGTACGTCAACACAGTTGTTCAAAACTTATTATTTAAAAATAAAATTATTCATATTGGCAAACTGCAGTGTCATTACCGGAACTTAGTAAAGGCTGTGCCTTTGAAAACCTGGAAACGGTCAAGAGGATCCATTGTAGCATGGCATGTTTTTGTTTCCTTGCACGCTGGGAGTCGTGACCTAGGCTTATAAAACGTGGAGTTTCCTTGTATTATCACGTACGGCACAGTAAGCCTCCAGAGAAAGTGAAAAAACAGAATTTCTGTAACTCCGCTCTAAGTTGATCTTGTTGGTAACGATCTTCATCTTAAAAAGGTTGGTGATCATGAGTTTTAAGGCAGTTGTTACCGACGTGCTTAATCAAAAACATTTTTTTTCTTTTTAAAAGTTTAAGACCACACATAATTCTCTCTTTGCTCTGCAGATCTAATTGCATTCATTTCTGCCGGTAAAACTCGAAACTGAAGGCTGAAATGGTTTAGAAATGTCAACGAAGAGCTCTTGTTTTGACCTTTCTTGTTTAACTTTCCATTTTGCGGTTTTCTCAAATTTTAGAACTGGAGAGGATTTCAAAATGCTTCATACTCCAAAGGTCGGATAATGACAGGTCAAAAGTTTATTAACAGTTCTGAATTCGTGTATGGTCAGTGTAAATGTTCTGTTATATCTAACAAACTATTGGGTTCAACAAAAGTTAGAGTGAGATTGAGAATAAATTTGTTAAAACAAGGGTTTGAAAATCAAGACTAGCACACATATTTTCAGTATAAGAACCAACAAATTGAATTATATTAAATAAAATTGAAGTTCAAATGAGCCAAAATTTTTAAAAATCCTTTGAACGTTCTGCCCTGTACAGAGAAGCAAGAACAAATCAAGAATAACTTAACGCTGGATTTACCACAAAATTCAAGAACAGCGACGGAGTCGTTTAAAATTGTCTGGTTCTTGTTTCAGTTTAAAAGAAGCCGGTAATAAAACTATTATGAAGAACGTTAAACGTTGTGCAAAACGTTTTTGAAAGATATTTCCTTTTCTAGCAAATTGCAAAACTTCTTTCAGAATAAACATGATTGACCCCGGTTTCGGTTTAACTTTTTTGACCTCCACTTTTTGTACAATAAAACTTCTAAAACTTTAAAAACCTGGCTATGCCAAACTGATTTTTTTAATAAAAAAAAATTCGAAATTCCAGTAGAAAAATTGATTTTGCAGTCTCGAGCATATCTTAAAATTAAACAATAGTTTATGTTTCAATACGGCGTGCTGAGTTCAGTTGAATTTTTTGTTTTTTGCACGTTTTCTGCTATAGCACAGTTAATATCCGTCATATTTAGCATTATTGATTTTCGCAGTTTTTTCTAAGTAAGGCCCCCCATTCAGTTTTGTTTCAGGTTGGGAAACTAACAGAAGTTGTTATGTGCTTTTCAAACCATTTAGAATTTTTTGGTTCATTATATATTTTCTCTTGACCCAGGAAAATATTAAAAACTGAAGCGTAAGTCAAATAGGCCATTTGCAAGATGGCGTCATATGCTACTACTACCAGAATACTTTGCCCACTTTCTATTGATATGTACTGAACAGTAACATGTAATATGTGTATTAGAGTTCTTTTCAGAATTCTCAAAAAATTCAAGCCAAAATTCCAGTTCTAAAGCTTGATTTTAATTAGAGTTAGAGATGATGCAATATATCAGTTATCTTCGGTTAGTCTTTTGAACTAAGGAGTTTTGCTTATGGATGCTATGTTTTCCCAGGCTTCCCGGAAAACACGTTTTCATTAAACATTTGTCAGAGGTGTTGAGTACTAGCCTACTTGCTAAGAGCGACTGTAATGAGTTTCCATCGGCAAACACTTTTATCACTACTAAGTTCGTATTGCGAAAATCATTCCGCGTCCAAATGTTTGGATATCTGAGCGAACCGCTTCTTTCGTGTGATTTCCCCTGTGTTTTTCAATTCCAGAAATAAAAATATTTTTGAGATTAGACTTTAGCCGAAATTGAGTTACGTATCACTCTTGTATGATAGTTTGCATGAACCCTTATTCATGATGACGTCACAAGATATTTTTGGGCATCAAAGTGAGCGCTTTGTGTGGTCGCGGGAGTTTTGATTGTGAGGCAGCGCTACAGAAAAAAAAACTTCCAAAATAGTCGAAAAGTATACAAACTCCAACCAAATTCACTGCACTTCGCTGCACTTAGCAACTGAGTATCACCACCAAGCCTCGTTTTGGTGCACAAAAACACTATTGTGACGTCATCATGAATAAGGGATACTGTTCTACTATCCTCATGAGGGATATAAATTTGAATTAGAAAAAAAAATCGTGAAGTATTCTGGTGGTAGTAATAAGTTGTTGTGGTACACCTCAATACAATGGATTCAATAATATTTATGTTCAGCAGATATTCGTAGTTAACACAACTGAGTACTAACACGAGAGTGGAGTGAGAGAGGCGAGTAAATTCCAATAGATTATTCTACAAGTAGGCTGTCTCTCTTCCTTCCTGTTCAATATCGTTTGATACAGGAACAGACTTTGACGTTAACCGACTTTACCCAGTTTCGAAACAAAAACGTTAGATAAAGTACTTTTGTTCGTTATGAAACTCTGGTCAGAAGAAAGTGCTTTATGTTTTTTACGTTGTTTTGAGAAAATACCCCGTTGGGTGCTCTTGTATTGAGTACAATTTCGCCTACTTTGATTTTTACTAAAGCAAAAACTGTTAATTATTAATTTTAGTTAATATTTAAACTTACCTGGGAAAAGTTTAGTCGCTCCGCAGTGCCAGTAAGGAACTTTATATATAATCTAGTTTACCAGCCAAGATTTCCCACTGTGTTAGTATCCCAGCCAGGAGCGAGGCCTATTGTTTCGGTTTCCCAGCAAGCTATAACGAGTTATCCGTTTCCCAGCCAGCTGATAGAATTCCTTGTGGATCAGCTACCGTTCCAGCATTTTGTAGAAAATCACTATAAAACAAATTGTGGCGTGTTTAATATATGAACTGACAGTATACGAACTTTTCTTAAAGTTTAAATGATGTAGCAAACAAAGCGATAAGATGGTTCGTGCGTAGATTTACCTTTTAGTACACTGCGAGAGTCAGACGGGTGTGTGACGCCTTTAACAACGGACTGCCATCCCCAGTCGCAAGCTCTGAAAAATGCTTTTCCACAATGAGCGCCTTTGTAAAGAATTCTTACATCTACTTCCTTCTCATCCTCTGCATATTTTTATCTGATACTGTTAACTTCAGGAGTTAATATTTTTGGTTTGGTTTATAAGGTATTCCAACAGTGGATTACTGTCCACTGTAGGTCAAAACGTGAATAACAAAATTGACACAACTAATAAAAGGTAGCAATATTAAAATTCTATGAAAACTCTGAACAAATAATGTGAATGATTAACTATTCAGAAAACAGCTTTAAGGGTGACAACAACAAACCAATCATTGCTCTCTTTGGGTTGGAGTTGGGGACGTACGTCCTGAAGTTAACGGTTTCTCATGAGCTCTTATATGACAACTGCTAACTTAGTACACAAATACAAATGACAGATTGGTTTTAAATTTCGGGACATTTTTGCTCGTTAATTCTTCCTTATTTCTGATGATTTCAAACAGAAATAAGGAATTTTTCATTACCAGAACGTGTATTGGTTAACAGTTGTAACGGACACTGGAACGAGCAGTTCAAACGTCATCAATTATCTGACATAAAATAGCTCATGAATGTATGTATTACGGCATAAGTGAAAATTTGTTATTGGAACTTTCGAAAGGTACGTTCTCCAGCTTATAGAGATCGAACTATGCTAAAACTGATTTTAAATTGACATCTTTTGTGATCGTGTCCATAGTTGTTTACCTACATTCGGATGGACGGCTAACGCTGTCAAAATGCTCTTTTGTTCAGGCAATCACAACAATCGGTAGTGTTTTATCCTTTGACTTTTCTAGGTTTTTCTTTGTTTTTTTTAATTCGCTAGTCACTACACTGTATAATTTAATAAAAGCATTCCAAATATTCAACTAACTGAATTGCTGGA
>JANSTQ010153019.1:0-11519 GCA_026167885.1 Bergia puertoricense
TTTGTACAGCAACATATACACTAGGTCATAGTTTTGCATTTTGTTTTTGTCCTGTTCCAATATCGGCAATTTTTAAACTAGTACTCCTGGAAAACCCCTGGAAAATACCTTGAGAAACTCCTGGAAAGTCCTGGAATGTTATTTTTCAATATAAAGTGTACGAACCCTAAAGAAAATAAATTCAAAGTTTGAGAGGAAGAGGTATTTGTTATGCTACCTACTTTGTTTAACAAACCCTTTCAGCCCATGCCAATCTATCAGTGCTCATCTTCTTACTTATGGTTATCATGCCTTTTTGTCTCCGCCCCTGATCTTTGGAATACCTTACCAGAATGCCCCTTCTATTAACTCTTTTAAGAAACAGTGAAAGACTTGGCTTTTTTGTCAAGCTTTTTAATTAATAAATATTTATTTTAATGTACTATAAATGCACCTGTTTTTATCTTTTTTCATACATATTTTTGTGTAAAGAGCCATCGAACTTGAGGAAATGATGCTATATAAATATGCTATTATTATTATTATTATAATTATTATTTTCCTTACAGTACCAATACAAAGTAAGTTATTTCGTTAGGAGAATTAAGATGCTAATCACATACAGCAAACTCTCTAAGATGAGTTTCATATTTTTCCCGACTTGTTTAAAAGGAAAGCATGGTGACAGGTTAAGAGAATTTAGCAACATGTCATATGTCGTGTTTGAGGCTGAGGGTTAACTCTGAACACATGATATCTTGCTAAATTCTCCTAAAAGCTATCCATACTTTCTTTTTAAACAGTTTGAGATAATTTTGATTTTCACATTCGTTAGCTTGCAGTATGTGATCAATTTCTATTTTCTCACAAGTCCAAACAACTTATTTTGTATTAATATTGTAAGGAGAAGATAGATGTTGGTATAAAGGGTTAACCAACTGACATTTCTGATTTGTGTTAGGAATTTATGGTGCTGGTTGCCTGATCACTGAAGGTTGCCGAGGAGAAGGAGGATATCTGATCAACAGTGAGGTAATTAACAGTTATTGATGAGTTGAGCAAAATGTTGTAATTTGTCAGAGGTGAGCAACTGATTAATTTATGGTGCTGGCTGCCTGATCACTGAAGGTTGCCGAGGAGAAGGAGGATATGTGATCAACAGTGAGGTAATTAACAGTTATTGATGAGTTGAGCAAAATGTTGTGATTTGTCAGAGGTGAGCAATTAATTTGCCAGTGCTAACTTTAGGCAGAAACAAAAACTTGTTCTACGAGTTGGTAACAAAGTCATGATATAAATTTATGATTAGCAAGTTCAATAGTTGTTTCATCATTCACCTTTCATTGTTTTTTTCTTGAAGTATACTTGTAAAGTCTTCTTAATATGAAACTCTGGAAAATGAGCCTCTGCCGTCACTACAATTGTGTTATTGCATGCTTGACCAGTGAATTCATGGACTGTACATGAGCATAATCATATTTGCAGTAAAAACACAGTGCAAATAGTGTGCATAAGCAAAACATAATTTGTAGACAGTTACTTGGTGACTGAGACATAATAATGGTCACTCAACTTTGAATATTCATTTAGAGAAAAAACCAACACCAGGCACATCTACTTTTTAACATACACATAAGCTTCATAAATTATTATGGTGGTTATTTATTTGGTTTTTCAGTGACTGGTTCTAATTACATTCATGTGAAAAGCCAATTTTGCATTTGTAACTAAATAGCTGGCTTTGAACAGTTGGTCTCTTTATTTGTTTTTATTAAACAGAATGACTTATTATTTTAATACACTTTTATTTGGCACCATTACACAAGTTCCAATTTCCTTCCTACAGGAAAGGTGTGATTGAGGAGCAGGCATAGCTCAGTTGGTTAGTGTGTGTCCTTCAGAGCTAGAGGTCCCCAGTTCTGTCTGCTTAGACTTTCCTCTGATCTGTGTAGCTTTAGTGTAAAATGGAGCACTAACAGAGGGAGGGGGTAAAGTGTGCACCATTGGCTTCCACTGATACCAGCTCTAGGAGCTGACAGAACTACATTGTACTGACATTAAGTAAGGGCTACCTTTACCTTAACCTTCTGTCTTTTCATTCGAGGTTACCTTTGCTTTACTTAGTCTAATACGAAGTATTAATATTTTATAAATATATCATGTGCTAAGAGGCTATCTCATAGTGATAATTTTTTTAGGGTGAGCGTTTTATGGAGCGATATGCACCAACAGCTAAGGATCTTGCCTCAAGAGATGTGGTGTCCAGATCCATGACTATTGAGATCAGAGAAGGAAGGTGAGTGAAATTTGTACTAATTTTGGCATTTGAATTCATGTTAACCTTTGAAATTTCTAGTGTATTGTGTGAACCTTTCCATAAACAGGGGGGTGGGTCCAGACAAAGACCACGTGTATCTACAGCTGTCCCACCTGCCAGCTGAGACGCTCCAAACACGCTTACCAGGAATCTCAGAAACTGCCATGATCTTTGCTGGTGTTGATGTGACCAGAGACCCCATCCCAGTTTTGCCGACAGTACACTACAACATGGGTGGAGTACCCACCAACTACAAGGGTCAGGTACATGTCCCTACCATATCTTACATTTAGATTGATTTGTCGTTCTTCCCTTCTGCTGTAAAGTAATGAAGCGGGAGATTTCCATTGTGTGTTGCTCTTTTCAAGGGTAACAGTAAATATGTTAAACCATGCTCGCAGCATCTTTTGATTGGCAGCTAAACAATTGACCATACAGCATTTTCCCTTTTACACTGGAATTTTTGTTGCTCTGTTTTAGTAATGTAACCAAGTGAACTTGATTTAATTAATAAGTTTTAGTTATAATCTGTATTCTCTGAACTCAGGAACAGTCACCCAGTATTACAGCTTACATTTCAAATACAAATGTAATAGTTTTTATTTGCCTTTCAAAGTTTTCATGATCATTCGTCATTTTGTCACGTAGAGATAAAATTGCATGTTGAAGAACCGTTTAACACAGTTTTAACACCTTACTGTCAGGGACAGTTTATTGTTCTTCGTCCAAGAGTTAAAAGACTTTTTGAACACCAACAAGTCCTCATCAAATTAATCATCATAATTCACCAACAGCTCAGTTACGGTAAGAACGGGTAATAATAATATCCGATTAACATTGATAATTGCAAAAAAAAACCATATTAATGGTGTTTATTAAGGCCCCGTCCACACATCCGTATATTTTTGAAAGCATATTATTTGAATCGTTTTGAGGGTCCTCTCGAAAATGACAAAACATTAGAAATATGATAGTGTACCATATAGAGCATGCACGTTGCTTGAGAATGCAGACCAGGATAGACTGGACTTGGCCTATGACGTCTTCATATTTTTAAACATCCATTTTCATCTGTAAACACCAAAATGCTAAACCAGGGTTTTTGAAAAAAATCCACTCTGATCCCCAGGAGTGTTTTCAAAAACCTCCATTTATGCTATTTACATGTGAACAGAAGGTCAAAGAATTTCCGTTTTCAAAAATATCTTGATACATGTGGACAGGGCGTAAGGTGTGGTAGACAATATTAACTTGTTCCAAATCATTCCTGTATTGTCCATTAGGCCATCACGTACAGGAATGGCAAAGATGAGGTCATCCCTGGTTTGTATGCAGCAGGAGAGGCAGCCTGTGCCTCAGTGCATGGTGCCAACCGCCTTGGTGCCAACTCCCTGCTGGACCTTGTTGTGTTCGGACGTGCCTGTGCCAACTACATTGCAGAAGAGAACAAGCCAGACGAGAACTTGCCTGAACTACCAAATGTAAGCAAACCCGGTTTGTTTGATTCTGTTTTGGTTATGAATTGTGTGTTCATGGAGAGAGTCAAGGTAATTTACCTGAGAAAGAGGTACAGCACCAGCTATTTACCATTCAAAAACTATTTATTGTTCAAAGGCTATTTATTGTTTAAAAGTTATTCACTGTTCAAAGACTATTGTCTCTTTAAAGACTGTATTTGGGAGGACACCTAAATTAGGATTTACCTGTTGTATCCTCCCTTGTGCTTTTACAGTATTTCATACTTAAATTAGGATTCACCTGTTGTATCCTCCCTTGTGCTTTTATTTCATACTTAAATTTTATATCAATGTATTCTTTTAATCTTTGCACAACTGAGATAAAGTATATAATTTATATGTAATCTTTGAAGGCAGTTTTTTCCTTCAAAGACTGTTCAGTGATTGAACTTTATGGGATCTTCTTTTGCCACACAATCTGTGAACAGTATCATTTTAATTATTGGTTTAGTCTTGTAATGTTCTACTGGGGAACTTTGAAGAACCCACACACTTCTTATTTTATTTTAACAACTTTATTTGGACTTAGAAATATACAGTAATAATTACCAGATAGACAAAAAAAAATTACGACTGCTAAAAGGGTTGGACATGAATGGGACCAAGTCCCATGCGAGGTGTCCAGCAGACACTTCTTGAAGAGTAGGGTGATGTGGTGTTGTGTACTGCATTTAAAATACTGTAAATGGTAGTCATTTGCTCCAAATCTACCATTGTAAAATGTTCCAACATGTTACAGTGATAAAGTGCTATATCAGCAACATAATTCAATTCAACTGTTCAAGACTATTTTCTCTTCAAAAACTATGGACTGGTAGACAACAATAACAACATTTTTTTGACTTTTTGCCCAAGCTGCATTGAAGATCCAAAGTACTGAAGACAGATTAATAAAGTGGAGACAGGGTCTGGCTACCTGGAACTACTGGGGGGGGGTTAAATGAGCTGGGTAACCAGAGTTATTGTTTAATTGAATTTGATTAATCGATAAATGAAGAGGAAAACAAACCTAACTGTCTTTATTTACGAATTCTTTCTGACCTCAGTTTGTAACAATTTTTGCAGACGGCAGGGGAACAGACGGTTGCTAATCTGGATAAGTTGCGGTATGCTAATGGTGGAACACCCACAGCTCAGCTTCGTCTGAAATTACAAAAGGTAAAACAATTGACTTTTGTATGGTTGTCTGATTCAGTTTCAGAGAAATGTCACAGCCATGACAGACAGGGTTGGTCGTAACATAGTTTCTGTCACAGTGCTACCAAAATAAGATGAGATGTGTTGTGATGCAATGCAGTGTGTTGGTATATGTTGTGATGTGTTGTGATGTGATGTGATGTGATGTGATGTGATGTGATGTGATGTGTTGTGTTGTGTTGTGTTGTGTTGTGATGTGTTGTGATGTGTTGTGTTGTGATGTGATGTGTTGTGATGTGATGTGTTGTGTTGTGTTGTGATGTGTTGTGATGTGTTGTGTTGTGTTGTGTTGTGTTGTGATGTGATGTGATGTGTTGTGATGTGTTATGTGTTGTGATGTGATGTCTTATGTGTTGTGATGTGATGTGATGTGTTGTGATGTGATGTGTTGTGTTGTGATGTGA
This sequence comes from Bergia puertoricense, assembly GCA_026167885.1. Classification (NCBI taxonomy): domain Eukaryota; kingdom Metazoa; phylum Cnidaria; class Anthozoa; order Zoantharia; family Parazoanthidae; genus Bergia; species Bergia puertoricense. Next base: position 5,415 of record JANSTQ010153019.1, read on the forward strand.
TGTGATGTGATGTGATGTGATGTGTTGTGATGTGATGTGTTGTGTTGTGATGTGATGTGTTGTTATGTGTTGTGATGTGATGTACTTTGATGTGATGTGATGTGATGTGTTGTGTTGTGATGTGATGTGATGTGATGTGTTGTGATGTGATGTGATGTGACGTGATGTGATGTGTTATGATGTGTTATGATGTGACATGCAGGAGAATGTTGACTGATCATGATTGTTCTTGATCTCACAGGCAATGCAGGAGAATGCAGCCGTCTTCCGGACAGGGAACGTTCTCAAGGAAGGCTGTGAGAAAATTTCACAGATTTATGAGGAGTTTGAAGATATCAAGGTAAACAGCATGAATGAACAGAAGAAGGAAGGAAGAAAGGAAGGAAGGAATGATGATAGATGGATGAATTGATCAGTATGAAGCAGTGATTGATTGAATGATTGTATGAATATATGATTGAATCAATGAAGGAAGGAAGGAAGGAAGGAAGGAAGGAATGGATGGATGGATGGGTGGGTGGGTGTGGATGGATGGATGGATGGATGGATGGACAGATGAGTGGATGGGCAGATGGATGGATGGGTGGGTGGGTGGATGGGTGGATGGATGGATGGATGGATGGAAGGATAGAGGGATGGATGGGTGGATGGATAGATGTATGGATGGTGGATGGATGGATGGTTGGGTGGATGGATGGATGGATGGATGGATGAATGGATGAATGAATGAATGAATAGATGATTGGATGTATTTTTCATTTCGTACTGATAAATTTTGGACAGCCAATGAGAGCATACATTGTACGAGTCCTAAGGCTGTTGGGTCTCGTTTAAGAAAGTATTTCTATTCGTCTTTGTATACAGTAAATGCACGTTAGTCTGTAATTTTTTTGTATGCACATTTAGTTGTGTTTGTGTTTTTTTTTTTAAATTGTTAATAAAGTAGTTAGTATGTGTGGTGTGCCGTGTATGTATAAGATTATGTAGGATTATTGCATGTCTGTCCTTTCAGGTTTATGATCGAAGCATGGTATGGAACACGGATCTCGTGGAGACACTGGAGCTTCAGAACTTGATGGCGAATGCGGCAGTGACAATGGTTTCTGCTGAGAACAGGAAAGAGAGCAGAGGGGCTCATGCGCGCGAGGACTTTAAGGTATAACTATGTTTATAATTACAGTTGTGTTTGTGTTTGTGCTATGTAAACGTGGAGCCTATTTTTTATCGCAAACCACTGGCTGTGGGAAACGTTGATTACGAGTATCAATGAGATGTTTAAATGCCAAAAAATAAAACTCAAACCTCTGTTGATGTGTGTTGATTTGTACCCACGAGGTCCTATTTCCCATATAAACCTTATCTGCAAGCTGCGATCGGATGTTGTGCGTTTATTTTGAAGTGAATTCTCCCACACACTCGAGTCGCCATTTTTCTCATCGATACTCGTAATCAACGTTTTCCACAGCCCGTGCGTAAACTACATAGGTTTTGTACTTTTGACTAATATATAAAAGAAATTATTAATATGCTTTAGAAATCTTCTGCTTTACCCTCTAAGTAACAAGCGGCTCAGCAGATAACATGTCTTAGGTCGCTTTTCATTTGATCGGTCTGGCCAATCAGTTTTCAAATGGAACGCACGAATTCTTAGAACTGGTCCTGGCCAGACTGTTCCTGCTCGTGGATCAGAGCCGCTCAGTTCTCTCGGTTCAGTCGGCCAAAGCGTGGGAATTTGGTAAGTTGTGGCGGGAAAAATATGCACGCGCGCCTTCTTCAGCACGAGCTCTCAAGAGTTTCCGCAACTAACTTGTCTGTGATTGGCCAGCTATGTTGGCCGTGACTTTTCCATTTGCCTTGGGAAGAAGCAGTTCTTAACGGCCGGCCAGACCGGACAAAGGGAAAGCGACCATAGATTTTAACTGATGGTTGTTTGTGCCCTGTAGACAAGAATTGATGAGTACGATTACAGTCAGCCGATCGATGGTCAGAAAAAGAAACCGTTTGAAGAACACTGGAGGAAACACTCGCTTTCCTGGGTTGATGAGAAAGGAAAGGTTGGTATAAAAAGAACGGTTCTGATTTTGATAAAAAAATTTATTGAATTCCAATTTGTAGTGTTAAAAACTTGAAAATACTCCGATTTTTACAATTACCATCGATCATTTTTGAAAAATATACTATAATATAAAACAATATTATATAAAAAGGCACAGTAAGAATTGTTTGAGTGATGTACAAAAGTTGAAGATCAAAAAAATTGAGGCATTAAGAAAGAAGTTTCTAGATCTGTTCATCTAAATCTAGGGAGTATAAACACACACACGCACACACACACACACAAACACAGACACATTAGAAGGTGTGCTGGGTTCACCAAATCTTTCTAAGAATTACCGGTCATATACCAATATCCGTTTTACAAGGCAAAATGTCTAACCTTGCATCTTACCAACCAACCTAAACTTTTAACGCCGTTGAACAACTCTGTCAGGTAACGCTGGACTACCGCCCTGTTATCGACCACACCCTGGACGAAAAGGACTGCAATTGGGTACCACCTGCAGTTCGCTCCTACTAGAATGAACTTTAAATACTTCCTCTGTAAAATGAACCACGCTTGGTGGCCAGGTGATTTGTTGGTGGCCGTGTGTCGTTTTGTTCATCTTGAGAACAGCCAGATAACATTTCACTAAATGAGAAATACAGAAGGACGAGAAGTAGAAAGAGTGATTCGCGTAGATAACAGTCAACAGAAATGACGTGAAACACGATCAGAAGAATTTCGTTGTAGATTTCAAAATTCCAGACGGTAAGTTCAGAAACTTGAACTGAAACTTCAACCATCTGCTGCCACCTGTCAGTCAAGAAAATGAAAAGGTTCCGATTTGCACTGAAATTATCTTTTGGACTCGTTATTTCGATATTTGGAAAGAACATCGTGCTACAACAAATTTTGTCTTTCACAGATTTTATCCTAGTGCTTGGAAGGAAATAAATGGTTTTTCAATGAGAGAGACCCGACGACTTGCCGCAGTTTTGAAAATGTTCAAACTAGCTAAGATTTCACCACAATGTTGAAAACTACAACAAACGTCTTCTGAGTACGGTTCTCACATCACTTGCGTTGACTGTAAACGAATTGTAAATTTTAGTGTTGAAATAAGGTAAAATATATTACATTTCATTGTAAGTAATTTAAAAAGGTACCGTGATATCTCGCCAGTAAACCAAGTGCTGGTTTATGTTAAAAAGAGGTTTTTTTAATGAACTTCTAGTAAAAAGACCGAGATAAAAATTATCTGTAGACTTGTCAACCTTCGCTTTTACGTCCGGCGTTATCTGGTAATACAATTTTGATGACAACAAGCTTCAAAATGTAACAAAATCTGTTGCAACTTTAACATATTTCTTTGATTACGAGGTTAGAGTAATAGAGAAACCGCAAGGCTTGTAACCCGAATAGTTGGCAGGCTTGTTATCAAGGTGCTTATCAACGGAATTTTACGGTATTTTAGTACTGATTTACACAGTAGTGTCTGTTGACTATAACTGAACCTGATGTTAATTCGAGTCGGGTTTGGCAGTATGTCGGGAAAATTGATCATTTGGAAACAAATTTACTGTTCAGTTTTATTCAGTAGTTCGAACTGGATGTTCCCCGTTTACGGCATTATCCTTAAAAAGCCTTTTATTTGTGTTTTACAGTTTCTTTCATTTTGACAATAAACTGACAAACACAATAGGCATATTTCGTCGAGATGATATCGAGTTTTACAATTTAGACGACGAACTTGTTCATGGATTCACAGTAAATCATTTCTCGTTGGGAGTTAGCAGTGTCGTACCTTTTTCTTTGTTCATAGATATGCGTACCACTTTTGAAAGCGCTCTTTGAAGGCTTTGCGCATGCGCAGGTATTTACTGATAAAAAAAAAAGCCTGTTTCAAGCTACAAATATCTTTAAACAGACACTTCAGATACCAATCAAACTTTTTCAAGAGGTAATGCTACGGATGGTCTGTTTTGGGAGGCAATTAAGTTGAATTTTAGTTGTCAATTCTTGTGTTCCGAGCCGGAACACAATGTAATAAATTGTTTTTAAATGCATAAAGCCTTGGCAGAAGTGATCGATTACTTTGCTTTTGGTGGATTAAGATGTTTTCTTTCCAAATTATTTGGATGAATAACGCAAAATATCAATTTCTGAAAAAGAGAAAATCCATTGATTCAGCCATGAAAGAGCCCCTTCAATGCGATCTCCCCTTGCAGTTTTATGTTAGAGTTTCTAGACTAGTTTACGAGTCTACTGATGTTCTTGCAGTTAACCACTCACAGTTCTGTCCTCACCCTCCGCCTTTATCAATTCGGACTTCACCCCCCCACGGCCATGAAAGTCCGCGGCAGTCCACTCAGTTAATAAATAAAGTTTACTATAAGAAACAATTTTTTTCACAAAAATCTTTTTACTTAACCTGTGAAACAATCATCGATAATCTACATGGTAAATACAATCTGGTGTTAATGGAAAAATTTCCCTCCATAAAATTATACCCCCGTGTCCGCTATAATGTCGGCTCGCCCCCTTCCCCTTCCCCCACGAAAATTCCTGGCTACGGGCCTGATTCATGTTGCATGTAAACTTTATATTCGTCTTTATCTGTCTTTGAAGAACCCCAGAGTTATATTTTAGGAAAATCTGTCTTTCGAAGAGCATATCAAACAAATATCAAACTCCCAGCTGATCAACATATATCATCTCTTTACAAAATCAACACAAAATGAGTTGTTTTCTTGTGAGAATAAAGGAATTGATCCCACACTGCAAGCTATTCAATATGAAAAGCCAAAGCATGGATACCATTTGGGAGAATTTAGTAACACATCATATGCCATATTTGGTGCTAAAACAGTAAGCACGTTAGTCAGACTGTTCTGCAGGAAGGACCGTTTTGACAAGGGGCTGTAAGGTGGTATTGGAAAAGTGACCGCTGCCACCCATTACTGCCGAGAGGCTGTAAACGAACTCTAAGTATTGTTTTCAGCTGGTGATACATTTACACCTTGCTGCAAGTTACGGCTGTTGTGATTAAAGGTTAAAGGAAAAAATATTGCTGTAAGATTTGTCACATTAAGATCATCTTTGACTGCATATTTAACGATGATGTATAACACCAAATAAAACGATTTTTCACGTTGTTTAGTTCTCGTAGTTTGCACTGGGTGGTGTACGACGACAAGGACTACCATAAAAGCTCTATTTAGCCCCTACGGAACCTATTTTATTCCGGCCGTTCTGGGAGGAGGGAGGGGCTTATTTAGTATTCAAAATCGGTGCACGTCCTGACGCATAAGAGACGGACCATTTTATCTCGTGGGGCGGGAGTGGAAGAGAAACTTCTGTGCGATTTTTGTTTCTCTGCATGCTAACCTCCGAACCAAAGTTTTAATTTCGGTTCTTTATAGCGTGCAACTTAGTTTTTTTCGCCACGATCGATCTTGCAATTCTTTTTTTTCAGTTTCTTCCACTCCAATGCCACCCCCCCCTCTCCCCCGGAGATAAAATTGTCCGCCCCTAACAGTGATACCATTGGGCCCTTTGGATATATAAAACTCTGGGTCTGGGGAATAAAATATACCTTATTATAGGAAATTAACAATGCATGTTATTAACGCGAATTTCAGAAACTCGCGTAATTTTATGTACTTTAATTTACGTCTTTGTCAATTAAAAGCACACTATTTTTCGGCATTGTTATTTTAAGAAACCTTTATTTTCTGAAAAGTTGGCTTCATATACTTCTCCTTCGGAATCAGAAAATACATCATCATTTGTAATTGGTCTTGTAGATTCGTCAGTGTAAGCATTATCTCCGAGGGAGTAGCTCACTTCTTCTGCTTGCTTTTTCAAGATATCCACTGACCTTCTATCTTTCCATTCGTCAGTGTAAGCATTATCTCCGAGGGAACAGCTCACTTCTTCTACTTGCTTTTTCAAGATATCCATTGTCCTTCTATCTTCCCATTCATCAGTGTAAGCATCATCTCCGAGGGAGTAGCTCACTTCTTCTACTTGCTTTTTCAAGATATCCATTGCCCTTCTATCTT
>JANSTQ010153030.1:0-11518 GCA_026167885.1 Bergia puertoricense
ATGCCCACCTCCACCACCCCCACCCTGTCCCGCTCCTTGCGCCATCACCTGCGCTCCATCATGCCCAGCTCCTTGCTGCAAGAAGAACAAGGTGAAGGACGCCAAGAAGAAAGTAGAGAAAAAGCCAGCAGACAAAGAAGAGGTGACTGGCTTATATCATATTTCACAAAAATGTATATGAGAACAACAGGAAAGTTTAAAGTCAAAGCTGCATATGCTGATATACGCAATTGAAAATATTTACTGGAGAAATATAAAGCTTACCAGTACTTAACAGATAGGATATTACAAAAACACGTCAATATGCAGCTTCGTTTTTGAATCTTACATTTTCGTGTTGTAAACTTTACAAAATTGAAGGTTAACATTAAACCACGGTTTTTGATTTTGTATTTCTTAAGGAAAAAGTTGAGAAAGAAGACAAACCAAAGAAAGTGGAAAAGACAGAAACTAAGGTATTTCTAATTCATTTTGTCAGGGCTTTTATTCGATTTAAAGGGTCTCTTTCATGCTTGAATCATTGAACTTTCTCTTTTTCAAAACTTAGGCTTTTATGTTATTTGTCCAAAGAATTTTAAAAGAAAACATTGTAATTGACCAAAAAGACCTTTGAAGAATGGCATTTGTCCAGGTTTGAAGCATTTTAAAGCGATTTATTACTTTGTGTTCCGGCCGGGAACACCACTGACAACAGGATCCTTAACAGGGCAAATAATACAATCCAATTTAATCGCCATCTAAAACAGACCGTCCTTACTATTTGCCAGTTGAAATTAAGCTTAGACTAGTGTCTGAACAGTGTCTGTTTAAAGTTATTTTAGCTCGTAACTAAGTTTTCTTGTCAATCAACTTAAAGCATGCGCAAAGGCCTGAAAGTGCCCTTTTAAAGATGCGTTTATAAAAATGTTTTTTTCCAATTGATGAATTTTACCGTACCAATATAAAGTCAAGGCAATAATCGATTCCAGATCCATCAACCCATTCACCATCCATCCATCCATCATTCATTCAATCAATCAATCAATCAACCGAAAATATAATTGATAAATAATTAGTTATTATATATCTATATTTCATTCGAGTTCCAGCAGCTCATTCAAAATAGGAACGTGCACTAAATTATTATACTAAAATCTTGAAATGTACAAAAGACTCGGCTACCACAAACTTACAGACTACAGCCTGGAGATATATTAAAGACAAGTCAACTACTATAAGAGCACAAGAAACCACTCTTTTAGTACAATGATTTTACTTAACAGATAGGATAATGGATCAAAACGAAGCTTTATTATTGAATTCAATTTATATGTTTTGCTAACTTTACAACTTTCGACAACTTGAGGGTTGATACTAAACCATGCGTTTTAAATTGTTTATCTTTAGGTGAAAGCTGAGAAAGAAGACAAGCCAGAAAAGAAGGTATCATTAATTCATTCAGTCAGGGATTTTATGCATGCATACCTTTAACTAAAGTTTTCTCCGATTGTAGAGCATTTTAAACGGTATAAAACCAAGGTGATAATTTAATCCAGATCAATCAAACAATCAATCAATCAACCAATCAATCAATCATCAATCAATCAATCGATAAATCAACCAATTAACCATCAATCAAATAAATAAAAGAGTATTATCTATCCATGTTTTATCCAAGTGCTCTTCAGAACAGAACCTGCACTAAATTATTATATTAAAATTACAGTTGTATGAAAGACAAGTCTATTACTATAAGAGCGGAGTGAAAAGAGGCTGAGCATTCGATTTCATTTAAACAAATATTTTATAACAGGAAGTTAAATAAACATAAAGTGAAAAAAGAAAAAAAATACAAGCAAATAACTCTTCACTCCAAACCAAAACAATAGGTGGTTTCACCCTTAATACAAACTGAAATATGATCAACAATTCCATTCCCAATATTTTCTGAACTTTTAAATACTTAACCTCCAATTTTGTTTGTTTCCTAAGGTCCAGGAGAAGAAGGAGGATGAACAAACCACTGATGATGATAAGGATGATCAAGATGATGAGGAAATGAAGGATGAAGACGAAAAGAAAACCGATGACAAGAAAAAGAAAGATTAAGCTGATACTCAGTGTTTAGTCTGGGAAGTTTTTCTTTCCTCGATGTTTATATCTTCCTTTTGGAACTCCTGTTTGTAGATTAATGTGGAACATCGCGTCTAGCCCGAGCGTTTCATTATTGTGTACAGGGAAAAAAGAAACTGTTTGAATGAATTCAATAACAGTGACGTTGTACATTCAAACGTAAATAAAGAAATTTTATTTTAAACAAGACATGGCTTGTTTAATGTGTTCTTTAATTACTGTGCCAATGTTACTTCAGTAGCGGTATTATAAGTTCTGATAGTTTCGTCGTAAAATGCAACAAAATTGTTCTTGGTTGAATGTAAAAACATTTTGGTCTTGTTTGCTCTATTTATTCAACTGACAATTGTTCAATAGCGATTTTGTTTTGAGCGTGATCAAGGTACCTATTGTACAAGGCTATTTTTACAAAAACTCTGGAACTTGTCCTCTATAAGAAATAATACGATGTAACTAGTGTTTCTCTTAGCACTTAGAACTTCTTGTTGAGTAATTAATACAACAACGTTGCAGCAATGCGGTTAGCGTTTCTTATAGCATTTGTTGAGAACTAAAAGAAGCAGTTAACCTTACCAAGAACTGCCATAAATACTTTGTCACAAATTCGAAAGGATTTGGCAAAACCTCTGCACGCTGTTTTATGAATTAGCCCCTTTAACGAAAAACCGAAGAATGACGAGGAGAGGCTGGGATGAGATAGGGGGTGGGTTGGTGTGTGCGGTGACTTGTGGACAGGTAGTTAGTGTATAAACTGCAGAATGAACATTTAAAAGATAAGGGTTATTGCTTTATTATAGAATGTAATTATGATTCCAAACGGATGTTAAACATAACAGATGAACAGTACTAGAGACGGGGATACTTCTTGCTTATTTTATGTTTTAAGAAAAAAAAGACGTCTGCTTGCTTTTCGGTTGTGTCAATTGCAAATCCCGGAATAAAACAACCCACAATATATCTAAAATAAAGATTATATAGATAAAACAAAATTATATAGATGGTTTGATCCTAAGGAACAATCAGAAACTGAGGATTGATCAGTGAGCTTATAATATAAATGCCTAATTTTGTACTCAACAAAATTTGAATTGAACAGTTTTATTTTATTAATCTATATAGCTACAAAGAGCTTTTCTAAAGCAAGACATACATTTATATCCAGCGACATAAGTTTTAATCTACAGCTGTTTCTTAAAATAAAAGCGAAATAAACGTGCATCAGATATAACACAAAATGGTGACTTATGACTGTCATAAAATTAGATTCAACGCGTACGATTTACTGTTATCAAGTAAGTTGGGGATTTGTCTACATGTGGTAACAACTTTCAGGTTGTCAAAAGAATAGCCATGGAAACGAAAGTGGTATAAACTACCACTACATTGACCTGCTGTTGGACCCAAACACCGGGTATTTTGTGTACGCCAATAACACAGAATCATAGTTCATAAAAGGTGCTTCTGGCTGTTATGTGAAAAGTTTTAATTTTCGTGTCCATTGGGTTCATGTATTATATACTATGTTAGTCAATCCCTCTTTGTTTGCCAAGTTTAAGCAGCGTTATGATCTTAATCCGCACCCGTTGTTTGGTACAGCAATAAAAATCTGACAGACTGAACATTTTACTGTTCGCCCATCCGACCCCATTTGGTACAAAAAACAATTACTTATTGTTATTTTTCCACTTTCTTCGAAAGACGTCTTGTAACACCCTTTTTAAAACATCTTGAATTTAGCTGCACGCAGTTTGATAAGAATTAAAAACCATTTAAAATGGAAACCTCATAAAAAGTTTCGTAAAAGTCTCGTGCTATGAGATAACTCTCATATTAAAGGTTTTCTTGTCTTGTTTTGTCATACTCTGGATTCAACTAAGCGGGTACCAAACTTTCTTATGAAATGATTGGTAATAATAAAAGAATCTAAACAAATTTGGTTGTTGGCAAAACAACCCTTGTTTTGATTTTGGACAATTAAAACAAAAATGAAGCAAAGTTCTTGTTAAAACGATTGACTGTACGCAATTTGTATGTTTGATATTCTCGGTGCTTTTTTATTGACTTGGTTCATAAAAGGTCAAATGGACTCATTGAGTTCTTAAAAGAGGGTAACAATGATTTTCACAATTTTGCTCGCTAGAAGTGCGAAAATTGAGGGACTTCAAGTATTAGTTAATCGACCAAGCATGAGATTTTGACAGCAAAGCTCTCGAATAAGAAGATCAGTGGAGCGTCACCATAAAAAAATGATGTCTGATCTTGTCACCTGCGTATCACGTCACTTTAAGCCAATCAGCGATGATTTGATGGACAAGGAACTTTCGAGCGGTAAGTCGCCCATAATTTATAACTTTCAGTATTCTAAAGCATCTCCTTGCACCGACAGCACATATAGATCTGATTTGAACTCGAAGGTAAGTATTGCAGTACGGGACGACTTGGCTTTGTATACTCCTTTACAGTACGTTTACTTCAAACAATATAAAACTAGTTTTCTTTAAAGTATTATAACACATCAATGATACGGTTGTTAGTTTAACAAACTAGAATTTTCCTTAGATGAGATTGACATAGACAATGTTGTGTGTTAGATAAGTCTTGTTGCAAAAGACTAGTGGGAAAAATTATTATTCTTCATTTCGCTTGTGTGTTTAACGATTGACCTCTTTGACCCTTAGGAAAATGTATTCCCTAGTTGTTCTGTTATTAGCTGTTGTCTGCGCAAGCGGAACTCCTCTCAAAGGTAAGTGAAAAAGTCATGTTATTTGACTGGAGTGACTACAAATTTAATCATAGTAGTAGTTTTATAATTTAATTCGATATATATATATTTTTAAAAACGTACGACTATGCCACGCAAATCAAAGTGGTTTTGTTCAACACCAGTATTGTTACCACGTTTTCTTCTACTAACAAAGCTTCTGAAGCTAGTAATGCAAAGGAAGTTATCAAACTGAAATCGTTTTTAACAAAAAGTAAATTACTACATAATCAAGAAACGCTGGAACTTATCTTATCCAATAATTTGTCTGACCTCATGGGTTTGGGCAATGAATGTCATACTACCCAGTGACCTAGAAAAGACACAACCCGTGGACTGGCCGTGTTTTATAACGGTAAACTATTGCTTTGATTTTAGGATATTGCCACAATTCAAAATACTACAGCGTAAAGAAATAATAAAATCAATAATTTTTTACAGTTATTCCTCGCTTTCACAGCCCTTTAAATAAGTAAAATTGTTGACAAACGAAAAATTTAGATGTTATATAGATAAGAAACTGTGAATGTTGCGAATAAAACTGAAAAGCTATAATGGTTAAAGCAGTTAAAAGATCGTGAATCGTACGAATAAAATTTAAGAGCTAAAACGATTAAAAACAGTTGATAGTATTATTTATTAATATAACTTAAGAAACGCTTGTGTAATATCAGGTAAAATACCATGTCAACAAATACCAAAGAGAAAAATAGCTAAGAAACCTAAAATAAAATAAGCTCAAGTCTAAGAGATTATTTGGGGTACCTAATATGAATTTGTGAATCAATTGATATATTTTATGTTTTGTAAGTAACAATTTATCACTTTAAGTTAACTTCTATTCCTCCGAAACCCTAAAACAATAATATAATAAACTTTTGCAGGTGTGCCGGAAAAATATTATCGAGTTTAATTGCTTTAATCATTGTTATTACAAGTTTGAGATCGAACACGTTTATTGTGTCACAATAAATGTTGTAAGTAGATCATCTTTGGTAGTTAGAAACTAATCCTAAAAGACTGTGAAGTAAATTGGATGAATTACTGTGTCCATCTAGTAAAGACCTTGAACAAGGTTCACTTTATTACCAAATCATAGCATATAATATAACCACTTACAAATGAAACGACTAAAACATGTTATGTATTTTTTATACTTCCAGAAAAGAGAGACGCTAATCCTTGTGGATTTCCATGCCCCGCCCCATGTGCCCCCGTATGCGCACCTTCGTGCTGTATGCCTCCACCACCACCCCCACCCCCACCACAGATGGTTAACCACGTGACCCACGTTCACCACCATCACATTCATCACCAGGCTCCCCAAGCTCCAGCTATGCCTCTGCCACCAATGCCAGCTCCTCCTCCAGCCACCGTCCAAAGCCAGCAACATGTGTGGGAATATGTACCACCACCACCACCCTGCCCTCCCCCATGCATGCCCCCACCAGTCTACGTTCCCCCACCACCACCCCCCTGTCCAGCACCCTGTGCTGTTCCCGGACCAGTTTGCCCACCAGCCTGCCCACCTCCGTGCTGCAAGAAGCGCTCTTCATAGGCTGTAAACATCAGAACAAGTCGAGATACATACATGGATTGCTGTGTCCAGCAGTAACGTTTTACGTTTTGTTTTCGAGAAGGCCAACCGGGAAGGGATTGAGACATACTGTGGCAGTGTGTACATTTACGAGACACTTTTTGTAGAAATTCTTTGCAATTTGTCAATGTTGGTGTTGATAGTCAAAGATATATTCCTTACTGTTTTACAGATTCTGTAAATTGTTGAAAATGAAAACAATAAAAACTGATTTATAAATTTAAACTTTCGTCCCAGTGTAACTTAAGTGACATCATCCAGCTTACACATACACACACAGGTACGCTTTGGTACAAGGGCGCTCAAGCAATTTAGACAGACAGACGGAGAGAGCTGATGTACAGACAGACACTCATACAAAACAGCTTACGCGCCCAGCCCACCCAGCACAGCTGTATACAAAAACGACAAGCTGTCTAAACAGCATTTTATCTCGCCGACTTGCAACAGAGAACAGTGACACACAAAGAAAGATAGAGATATAATTAAAAATAATAATCTTCTGCAATTAAAAAAGTGCGAGTTTGAGTTTAAACGCACACAAACTTTGGCCAGCGAACAACAATAACACATCCATGAAGGGTTGACTGTACTAAAAAAGATGGCGACTACTGTATTTACCCAAAACTCCTAGCGCACAAAAAGACTGGAAATCTCTTAAAACATACAGAAAGAATATAAAAACTTGAAACTTAGCATACACCATGTTATTAGTACACGGACAAGTTTCCCAAAGGAATGGTCTTCCATATGCACCCATTCGCTGAGTTAGGTTCGCAAGGCATTGTGGTCAAATGTACAGCCGCCATTTTTTTGGTATGGTGGATTATGACTGCCATTTACCGTATTGTGGTACAGAAACAACTTTCATTAGCAAACTGAAAACATTATTAAATGTTGGCAATGTTAGCTAAGGTGTATCAGTTTGTAAAGCTATTAATGGGCTTGTACAGGTTAAGTAAGATAAAAATAAAACAGTTGGCCTTTAATTGCGTTTTAAACCCTAGAAGGATTGTAAGATGAGAAACTGGATTTTTCATGAGGACCGCTAATTCAATGTCTGGAAAAATACCAAATCAAATATCTGTAATGACTGCGATTTTAAAATGAAATAATTTCTGTATAAATGTAAGCTTTTCTTGTTAGTCTTTTTACACGCACAAATATTAAATAGTCTTTTAAGAGCATCAAATTTGATGTGTTTAAATACAATTGTTTCATTCCATCATGTATCTCTTGAGTTTAAAAATGATAAGTGAGGACATTTCAGGCCAAAATGGCTGCTAAATAAAGACATTTCTTGATGTTAGCATACGTCGAACTAAATTCAACAACTGAGCGAGTGATAAGTCTGACGTTTGTCCCAATTAAAATTGACTGAGTTAATTTGATCGACAGGAAGAATTGATTAGGGCCTGATTGTTCAAAGAGTGGATAACTTTATCCACCGGATAAATCTACGCATTCTTTGCTTTGATTGGACAACGAACAAATTTTATCCTTTGGATAGCGATCTATTGGCTGGATAAAACTATCATTCTTTGAACAACCGGGCCTAGGACGGCATAAGAATGACTAGTTTTTTGTCCACCGAATTAAGTTCGACGTTTGACTCAAAAGTTAAACTTCATCATTTTCGGTCAATCCGAAGTCAACGTTTAACGGGGTCTAAGGCATTTCTCAGTTGTAATTGCTTAACTTTTTATCTTTCTTGGTCTGCTTTAAAATTTCTGAACAATAAATACACTTGTGTGAGTACGTGATTAGACAGTTTGTCCCACTTTAACCTAACGTTAAGTCTTGGTTGTTTTGCGAAATATCAGTAACTTAAGAACTTGAAATTGATTGAAAAAAAAATTTACCTCAAACCGCGCGACAATTCATACGAAATGTAAACTTGTTTGAATGCAATTTGTACAGAAAAAAAAAGTTTTATGACATCGAATTGTCAGTTCTAATTTTAACACAAAACCTTGAGAGGATATTATCAATTCGAATAGTTGTATTCTTCGTTGTTTTCAACATTATGTTGTAACTTAAACACTTATATATATTCTGTTTTAGCGGTTATATAAAGAACAATCTAAGAATCAAAACTTATATCTAAGGTCAGGTGGCTCTAAAGAGCAATTTCACAGTTCAGGAGATTTGTGTGAAAAACTACAAAACGATTACCAGCCGCGTTTGGGTTCTGTAAAATAGAACCTGCTCCAGTCGTTAAATAGTTCAAATCACAACAATTAATAACAATATTTAACCAGTTTTATGGGCAAGATTTGTTTTGAAACACATAAAACTAGAAGAATGAAACACGTGAAAGGAGAACAATGGCAAGTTATAAAAAATAAACGGTACATCCATCATTTTGAAGTTCTGTTGAAGCTGCTTTTGATCGGTTATAAAAGTGAAGCTTTATCTCATTCGTTATAAAACCAAGCAAAATGTGGGGGAGAAAATGGGTCAACTGCTCTTGTCAAGATTTCAATGATTTCATCAGACATGAACGCCTACCCGCTTTGGGTCACAAAACAATCACAACCTTTTCTTTTCATTGGGTGGTTTTACAATAACAATTTATTATGAAAGACTTGAAAATAGACTTTATGATCACAATATTGTTGACAGATAACGTGGAGAGGTTGTTAAATATTAACTATGTACTGTTTATACTTGTGTTGGGCCGGTAAGTGAATGACCTAGTTAAGAAAACTTGTGACTACCATTAGATATTCTTGCAAAGGAATGCGTTAATAGGGCGAGGTAGCCAATCAAATTTCATTTCTGGACTGGTAACCGTGCTTGGATCGAGCTTGTGGTAGTTAGTCTTAAAACTTAACTTTATTAATCGCTCATACACCGGCGAAGGATCTTAATCTCTGGCCTTCTTGGGTTAAAAAGAAGGTAAGAGAAAAATGTTAACTGTTTAAAATGTCCCAATTAATGGTAGTAAAGTGGATGTGCTTCTGGTGTTAGAGAAGAGGGAACCTATGGCTTCTCGAACGTTTGTGATTTTCAGTCAAAGAAACACTCACTCATAACAGGACGTTTGCAGACACGAGAAAAAATGGTTTAGTTATACTTCGGAGAAAACGGAAACGTAACAGAAGCTACCACACTTGTGTTTGTCTTTTGAATCTCAAAATGAGTAATATTTGAGCTGCTCGATGGGAAATGGTTAGACACAAAGAGTGATTTAATCATTTTCTCTATATCTCTTCTCAAAGAAGTTACAATGTCGTCAAGCCAGTGAACCTTATGCACAGGGGGCAAAGTTAAAGACGTGTCAGACACTCAAGTGGTTGTTTATTTTAAATTGTCAAAGGATCAGATATAACCATTTATTATCACTACGCAAGATGAAAAAAAAATATGGTTTTTAATGCGGATATATTATACTCTTTATTAGCTGATAAAATAACTGTGATATTAAATACTCATTACTTTGTGTTTTCTCAGGTCGTCATGAACACTAAAATAATAGTGTTGGTACTGGCCCTTGTGGCAATTTGTGCCGCTAAACCAAAGAACCCCCTCAAGAAAGCAACAAAAAACACGTCAGGTATGATGCCATCTGTTATCTTATCTTTAAGATTTACCTTTCAATATTTAGTACAAATGTTTCAGAAGCGAAACTTAAATTTTGGGATTCGGTGTTCCTTTGTTAAAAATGGAGCTATTGAAACAAGGAATTTGGTTATTGATGCAAATGTGGCAATTCTGAGATATGTATCGTAAGAAAGTGTTCTTATCTTAAAAACAGAGTAGCACTGGACGGCGAACAAGATTATCATGCCCCTATAAAACGTTTATCGGTTTTTAAGCAGATTAGCGAACGGTTATTATGTTGTAAGAATGTGTTAGTCCACCAAACAATCGAGCCTTGATGTAATATTTTATTAGTGTTAACATAACTTAAAAATAACTTAAGATAATAAGCGGTTTTTTAAAAATAGTCTGTCCAAGAGTTTCAAAGTAAATTAAATCTTAACCCTAGGAGAAAGACCTTGTTTTTCTTTAATCTAGTTCTTGAGTCTAACATTTGCTCTTTTAATCCTGTTCCCCCGATTACCAGCAGCGGTTTACAGATAAATGAAATCCACCTGCACACAGAAAAACTGAACCGTGAACAATTTTATTAAAACTCACAGTTAGTTTCAACGCTTTACAAAACTCTTTGTGAGGGCTGTTCAAACATTTGTTAGTCTTGAGTTACACGAGTAATCGTGTTTAGAGAACTATATGGACGATATATATGTAAATACTTTGATATAAAATCTTTTAAAGATCTTCCAACTGTTTTTGCGGTATGAGTTTACCCAGCTATAATTCACCATGACGAATTGTCCTCAAGTGAGACATACTTTTGCCGCTCTGTAATTTAAGAAAATGTTTGCATAATTATGATACTTCAACTGAAAAACAACTTCGCTTATGTCAATGGAAAATGAAAAATAATATTGCTATCAATAATATTACATAACTCCTACTGTTAATGCGGCTCATTGCATTAAAGCGAAAAAGAATCTGAGTTGCGAGTGCTTTAGCCAAGAAGCAATTACCTGTCGCTCACTGGCTAAAGCATTCGCAAGTTGGGTTCTCTTTTGTTTTAATCCAGAAATATGATTGGCTTTTGTTGTCCTAAATGACACCATAGTCGAACAGCAATTAGTTAGCAACACTAATGAAAAGCGAAAACGTTTTGCGCATTTAAAAATTCGAGCGAGCTTAGACCCATGCTAACTTACCAGATAACTTACTGTACCAGAGGTGTATTGCTCTTGCTGATTTGGCAAGATTTGATAAAACATTTTTATGGTTCTAGGTCCGGCCATGAGCCAAAATTATTTTTTTGTCATAAATTGTTCGTAAAATCAGGTTAATTTTGAAAATTTGAAAAACGCGTAGCAATTAAATGGTTGAAAAAATACAAAAGATCCTTCGCGAGCTAATGAACATTTATTCAACTTGTGTTTTAGGTGATAAGAAATGTCTTGGATGTCCGTGTGCTCCACCGGTCACCGTCTCCTGTGCACCCTGTTGCCCTCCTC
>JANSTQ010153041.1:0-11517 GCA_026167885.1 Bergia puertoricense
GAGTCTTTGACCACGGCACTACATGTATACAATACCTTAATTACTCCAGTCGACTCAGCTGTGTAACTGAATGACTACCAGCTTCTGCTGGGGGTTAATACTACGGGAAACAGAGGTAGGCACCAGCCAGATTCTGTAAAGGATTTCACTGGTATACATAACAACAGAACAGCACTTCTTACTTTAGTTATTATGTAGTGTGGCAGGTTCCTCAGTGGAACCAAGCAGTGTCCACTAAATTGTAAATCGCAATATAATTGTGGTAATTCACAACTTGCTCAAATGTTTTTTATTATTATTAAAAATGCACAGGTAATTAAGATAACATATAGCCTTGTCTTCTAAAATTGTTGTGCCAGTGATTGCTAATTCTTTTAACTTTTTTCATTTTTCATCAATTTTGTAACATTTTGCGGCAATTACTACATTTCGCGACGTAGCGCACGCATAGCATTTCCATTCCTGTGCTTGAACTATAAATGTAGGAAAATCAGTTGGTTTTGAATCCACATAAGACGTCGTTGAGGCATTATATGGACAGTGAAATGAGCACATACATCAGTCCTGAACCGAAAAAGACACGTAGAAAGCACATGCAACTTTTCGTGAACTCTTGCGCCTGCCGAATATAGTTGGAGCTATGCACGCATTACGTACGCATTGTTGATCCAAACTTACGGTTCAGGATGCACAATTTAATTTATAAGACTCTCTTCGGGAACTCCAGGAACGAAAGATTGAATGGAAAAAGATAATAATAATAATAATAATAATAGTAATAATAATAATAATAGTAATAGTAATAATGTAGTACTACCTTTCGCTAAAAAATAATGGTTTGATTTACAAGGACTGATAGCTGACATTTTGAGCACTAGCCCTTCGATTGCTTGATCACTCACCAATACAGTAAAAACGGCTTATGTGATATATTTCTGCATTTAGCTATCACTGGGTCAGCCATCTTGTACAGTTGTGTACCTGAAGCCAAGAGAGGAATTCTTGGAGCGTGTCTGCGAGCTAGTGACGTCACAACTGGCCAAGCACTGGGTTGTGAGATAATGCTTACTTACTTCCTTGTGCTTGTTGTATTCGCTTGTGTGGATCCCAAGCGAGATCACTTTGGATACGAACCATCTCTCGCCATTGGGATTTGTGTGGCCATGTGTTTGATTATGGGGGTAAGTACAATTATTAAGTGTAGCACTACAAGTCTACACGGAGGAAAACATACTCCTCAATTAAGTGTCTTCTTGTTATTTATTTTTTTGGCTTGGGGAGGAGTGAAGGAGATGGTGGAGGTAATGGTGAAGGAGGGCTTTTCAAGGGAGGAAATGTAGTTTCTAATCATGCTAATCATTTTAATATTTTAGGTGATATTGTAGACAAAGATCTGATTTACAGATTTTATTATGAAAATGCTACGATAATGTTGTTAATATTACAGTTAACTCCCGGTAACTCGAACCCGCGGTAACTCGAACCTTCCGCTAACTCGAAGTAATTTTGTTCTCCCTTCGGGTTGTTTTCTTTATAGATTTACCCTTGATAACTCGAACCTTTTTCCATTCCCTTTGAAGGTTCGAGTTATCGGGAGTCAACTGCATTATTTTTTGTTATTATGTTTTTGTTTTTATTGTTCTTGTTCTTGTTCTTGTTCTTTTTATTATTATTATATTATTATCGTTGTTGTTGTTGTTGTTTTTCCTACTGTTACGTCGAAATAAACTTCCCGTCGTGTACTCGAATAGCACATCGAAAGAAATGTCGAACGACGAAAAATACTTAAGTTAGTAAGAATATTGGTAACGTTCAGGCACTTGACGGCTCTATTCCACCATTATGCGCGCGCAGTTGAGCCATTTTGATCATGAGTTAGACTGCACACAGCTGTAAATTATATCACTGAAATAAAGAACAAATCAGGATACCATAAAAATATTCTTTTTTGCTCAAAATTAGCTCCAAAAAATCTCAAAATATTAGTGAATCAACTGCGATATAACACTGCTGATTCTGCAAAGTTATCTGGAATACATAAAAAAATGTGTTTTGACCCGTAATCGATCAGACCTTATATCTTATTATTTTTGAGTGACATCTAAGCTAACTGCAGTTGTTGCATTTGTGTGTCCTATAAGAAAAGCCAAATAGTTCTGAAAACGATTCCAAACACTGGATTTCCGTCACGTCAAATTCAACTCAACTTTAAAATACTACAGATTCGAATGGACTGTGAGTAGTCCCCTCTTTTCCTCCGGAAGACCATCGAGAAGCCAAGATGGCGGATGAGAGAGCGCGCGAAAACTGGTGCGAGGACAAAGAGAGAAGGAGAAGAATGAAGAGAAATTAACCTCTCTCCTCCCCCCCCCTCTCGCTTTTTTGTCCACGCCCCAGTTTTCACGAGCTCTCTCATCTGCCATCTTGGCTTCTCGAACGCTCAATCTCGACGATCTTCCGGAGGAAAAGAAGGGACTACTCCCAGTCTAGATTCGAATGCCAATTCAGCAAGACAATACGAAATGCATTCGCCTGAGGTTGCCAAACTTAGTGTCTTTGTTGAGTTCAAAGCCTTTATCGAATATAACTGTTTGGGACACTTTATTTCTGTCACTGGCTATTTATTTGTTTTGGTGATTATTTTGATAGACAAGTATTGTTGCTGTTCCCACTTCCGGAACCAACGATGCGTAATTTACGTCATGCGCGTAGCCTTGACACCCCCCCCCCCTTTAATTGTTCAATTAAACTTCACACGATGTAGAAATCCACTGTCTGTAGTATATAACACATCTAAGAGAGATGAAGACATTTTAAAAATGTATTAAAGTGACTTATATATTAAAAATAGAGTTTTTCAACTGATTTACCGTCACGGCGATTTACTAATAGTGTTCTCATTCATGTTGATAATCCTTTTGTCAGATACCCATATCCGGTGCTGCCATCAATCCAGCTCGGGCAATCGGACCAGCGGTTGTTGCCAACGTTTGGTTAGATCACTGGGTAAGAAACACGAATTAGCTTGAACACAAATAAAATTTGCAGGTCTTTTGATATAGCGTGTACTGTTTTATATACAATCTTAACCTTTTTCTTGTAGATCATCAGCCTGGTATAAATCCTACAATACACAAGGCTGTTAAAATTTTTTAAACCACATAAAATATACGACGAATGGCACAACTTTGCGGATGAATTGTAACTCATTTACACGTGATTGAGATCCGCTGAGTCTATCAAGGTGTACTTCTAAACGAAGATATTTAATTACAGATGATTCCCGTTAACTTGAACACGCGGTAACTCGAACCTTGCGCTAACTCGAAGTAATTTTTTCCCTTCTGTTTATATATTAGTTTTTTTGTAATTTTACCCTCGATAACTCGAACTCTCAACAATTCGAATCTTTTTTCCATTCCCTTTGAAGGCTCGAGTTATCGGGAGTCAACTGTACATTAACTCTATTCAGACGGTGGGATGTGTTGGGGAGTGTCGGGATTCAACTGGACGCACCCACAACAACTGGGCCTTGGCGGATTGTGCTAGCATAATTTTCGACATGATTGGAGTGAAAAAACATAGTTTTTCAGAAAAGCACTGCCAGAGCACAATTAGAAAATTTTAGCACGCTTTGAAGCCTAAAACTTAATTTTCTTGATATCTTTGGTGCATTTTCTGTATGGAATAAAAAAAATGAAATTAAATTCATTAGTATGTTCATGGCAACGCATCTAGCCAAGTGATGGTGCCAAAATGCAGAGCGTCTTGCATATTGATCGTCCGAAGTGAAACATAACCTATTTGTGTGGCCTTCCGCTGCTGCAGCTGAGCGAGCCTCAGCTCCCTCCGGCTCCCATCAGCGGCATTTAATGGTCAGGAGTGTAGCGCACTTGTTGACCATCTCCAGACAAGTGTATGTTACAATATAATAAACGTCGAGGGGGTTATGATCTTGTGATGATGTTGAGCACAGCTGTAGTATGTATACCATGCAGCGTCTGAATTATACACTGACAGTGGCTGACAGAAGTGCAAATAAATTATGCTTTGATTGTTGAAGCTTCTTGAAAAATGTTATCTACTGCCATATATCCTTTATCTATTCTTAAACTTATTACTTAATCATGTTTATTGAAAAAATGATTTAAACTGACAGACGTATATTGGACTATATCTGTTTCCCGTTGATGCTTTCAGTTATGTAATTTGCTTTTAGCATTTAAGTTTGTTTGACTAGTTCGGATTAGTTTAGATACAAGTGTGATTTTAAAAGAAGTCATCGATGACATTAAACCTTGCATAGATGCGAGCAACTATTATGGACTGCGAGGCCAACTGTTATAAGCTAATAAATTTATAAAAATTTTGTACTTTAAAACATTGAAAAATGTTAATGTTTGGAGTCGTTATTCACGTTGCTATAAAAACAGATACGTCGTCATTTTGCGAGCACATTTTTGAAAATCAGGAGCATATTCTGTGAATTTTGGCACAAATTTGGCGTAATTTTGTCGGACAAAATTTCGAGCACTGCTAGTAGCATAATATGCCACCTTTAGGAGCACAATCCGTCAAGGCCTAACAGCAACAACTTTTAGACTAATCAAAACATGATCATCAGTCCACGATTACCATGGTAACCAAATTACAGCCTTCCCGCGGACTATTATTCTCCTTCGCTGTGAGAGGTCATAATATAATTTGTTAACCGCTTCTGTGTAAAGTAGGAATGTATTTAAGTTACGATAACGTTTCACCTAATTTGATCCAGTTAAAGATTGATGATAAAGTTTAAAGAAATGTCACTGCCTTGTTTTGTTTACATTTACCAGATCTACTGGCTTGGACCCACTCTTGGTGCAGTTGCAGCCGCTGTGAGTTATCAGCTTGTGTTTCGAGCAACACAAGATAGACGGCCACGGAAGCAGCGCTTTGTTCTTGAAGCCCGAGGATCAGAAGACAGGGAACATCTAGGCAATGATCCGGAGAATGAAACATTGAGCAAATGATCCGGAGATCGGGACATTAGTTCAACGGTCCGGATAATCAATTTTTGGACCAATGATTCGGAGATTGGAATTTTTGGCTATTGATCTACGGTCGTGTACAGCTTTTCAATTTTACTTCTAACTGCTTTAATGGAGTTTAGCTTCTGTAAAGGTTTTTAAAAAAAATTTGATTAGCATGCGCAAAAGTTAAACTCGCGGTTGAGGAGGTCAGAACTGCGGAAACTCACTCGTAAGCGTTTTGTATCTTATTGTCCTCTAAGCGATCGAAAATGCTAACAAGTGGTAACAGTTACATGCTGTTGGACTTTTTAGCCATAATTAGAATTAATTGGAACGTTTTGTATGGTTTAATATAAGTACCAAGTTGTAATATTTTTTCATCAGTATTACTAGTTATTTATCCGCACGGATAGTACCACATATAACACCACATGTCAGGTTTACCATAAAAGGGTATGCAAACTGCCACTGCGTGGTGATTCATCAACTTTACGACGAGCGGCATTGTTGATGCAGGGGGTTGATGGGCCAATATAAAAAATGATTTGACCGGTTAATTTCAAACACTTGAATTTATTGAGAAAAGGAAGCCACTTTGTGCTGCCTACTCCATTTCAAGAATAGTTCAATACACATACGATCATGAGAATATCCAAGTCATTTCTTTTTCTGAGTTTTTTTTATCTCGTATTTAAATTTATTGCTGTGCATGTTACAAACGTGTCATGAGATTATGAAAAAGCCACTTAAAACG
Organism: Bergia puertoricense; assembly: GCA_026167885.1. Taxonomy (NCBI): domain Eukaryota; kingdom Metazoa; phylum Cnidaria; class Anthozoa; order Zoantharia; family Parazoanthidae; genus Bergia; species Bergia puertoricense. Next base: position 5,767 of record JANSTQ010153041.1, read on the forward strand.
TTGGAGTATCTGAGATCGCGTGTCTGCGTACAAGTGAGTAAAACGTGTTGAAAACAAGTGTCTTCAATTGACTCGTGAGAACCGAGTGCTTCGTAATTTACGTGGGTAGATCGTGCGTTTTCGTATTTTGACCCGCATTTGTAATATTTCATATCATTATTGCTGAATCCAGTGTGAAAAGACCCCTTAAACGGCCAGAGGCAGTGGTCAACAAAGAGGCCAGGAATTTTGTTTGAACACTTTTTTAAGATACACGATTTTCAATATATTCGATTGACATATGACCACCCAATTCCTTGACAGCAAAAGGCGTGATCAGTTCTAGTCAGTTCTGGTTAACCACATTCACAAAAGAGCTGTCTTGTATTCCGTCGTGGTTTTCTGACCGAAAATAGTCATAACTCTTGTTTCAAGGCCTCCTATATTAATTCCGTGGAAATTATTAATTATTCCAAGCTCACCTTGCCCTTGGCAAAAGTCGGTATTCAATTTCTCATTATTCTTTATATTTCACTATTACAGTCTACATCTGGTCGCAGAAAGGAAATCGTCGATTGAGTACGAATAAACCGCTTTGTAATGTTTGGTTGGCCATTCGTTCGATATTTGCTTACTCTCATTTTAAATTATAAAAACTTGCATATTAGTGTTGATAAACCAGTTTCTATTCACTTGTGGTATACAAGCTGGGTTCAATGCATTGTGACAGCTGACCTTTCCCATGTATTAAAAATTTAAGATGACTTGGCCAAAGAAGGGAAAATGACTGAATAAAGGGAAGTGGAAGAGTCAAACTCGAGCATATTTTTCTTCAGTGCTGTAGTCTCATAGTTTCTACGATATGTTATTTATGTACAGGACTGGAAACAATTCCCCCAACAAATCCCGATCAAACAAAAATGCGTGCGGTGAGAACGCTCAGTGTAGCGCTAACTACAGCCTGAGAAGACAATTTGGCGGTCAAAACTAGAGGTGGGAGGAGAGGTTTCAGTCTAAGATCAGTTTCAACAGTTCGGGAAGACCTATCTAACCTACCTATGAAGATTCGATCAGGATGATTGCATAAGTCGAGCTTCATTGACTTGATATTGATCATTCAAGTAACCATGAAGAAGCTATGAGCTATATATAGACCAACAAAAACGATTGTATAGAAAAGACCCTATATCTCATTCTGCCATATGCTTGGTTCCAAAAACAACATATAATAAATATGAAAGTATGCTAAACAATTAGAATAACAAAGTAAAGGATCAATTTGTGTAAAAGTTTGGCTATGCGTTCGCAATATCTTTTCTGTTTGGTTTGCTCAAAGCGGTCACGAGAAACGGATTCGGGTCACAGGATAGCTCCTGACTTTATGTCGCTTGTGGTTCATATCCAATGTTAATCAAACCGGAACCAACACCAACAATAACCATTTAGTGACAGCCCCGCCCAGATCGCCTTATTTAAGCACACGAAGTCGGGTGTTCAGAAATTAATATCGTCTGATTCCTGATACTTCAGTTCGACGCTTCCAAAATGACCTCTACGATTTTGCAAGAGCTTACTACGAAGGAGTTCTGGCTGTGTGTTGCTTCGGAGTTTCTTTGTTGCTTCTTCTTCCTGTTCATAGGTGCTGGATCAGCAGTCGCCGTGAACCCACAGAACCCTCCGTCAGTGTTGCATATCGGGCTCGCTACAGGTTTAACTATTTCTACGGTAGTGATGGCCACATTTCACACTAGCGGAGGACTCGCTAACCCCGCTCTCAGCGTTGGTTTTGTCGTGGCACGGAAGATTTCTGTTCTTCGTGGAGTACTGTATATCATCGCACAACTTCTGGGCGGTAGGTTGAATCGAGTATGTGCATATGGCGTTAAAGTTAGTTTTATTTCCTTATAAAATCCCCATAAAGTAAAACAAATCAAAATATGATTATTGGGCTTACGTACCTAGATTAGAGGTAAGACTCGAGTTACACATACTTTTTGTCATTTGCCTTCATTGCTTTAGAGTGAAAAACAAAAAAAACACAAGAGTACAAGTCTCGGGGCATATACATCAGAATCCTAACAAGATCTGACCTTAAAACACTGAAGCCGATAGAGCTAGCGTTCGTTGTCGCGTAAAGATTCTAGTCTTTTTTAATTTCGAAGATAGACATTTCGTCACATCCAATCCTCCTCCGCATAGGAATATGGGAAATTCTTGATGAAACTGATGTGCTTTTAATGATTTAGAAGTGAGGGAAAGCGATTATTATGACCATTAAACCATCGTTGCTCATTAGGTTTCCTGCAGAGGATGGTCACAATCGTGACTAGCGCTGCATTTCCATTTTCTTGACATATGAAATAATTATAACATATTGATACTGAGTTTACATTCTTGTCGTGCCCTATGTGAAGTGCATTTTCACTAGTACTGAGCAAATATTTTCATTCGGGTGGCACTATGTCACTCTTTTCGGAGCACACATGTCAGTACATATAAATAATAAATGTGGTACTATAGTAGCTGGACTTTTAAAGTAAATTTTGTAAATAATTGCGATATGTGTTTTATTCAAATTTGCATAGCAGCTATATTTCCTTGTTCAAAAAACATTTGGAAAGCAAAGTGACAGTATCGTGATTTTTGCTGGTGGCATGTTTTAGAAGGATATATCAATTTGCCCCGACCCGGCTACATTCCAATCAAGCACTGTTAAGTCTGTAAAATTGATGAAAGCTATTTATCGAAATAATACTGGCATATTTTCATACTTAAGCCAATGATATTGCCCTTGAGATAATGCCAATATCCATTTTTTAAACAGCTGAACAGTGCGGTACTTATTTATATCTTTCGAACATTTTTTTCTCACCCCTAATACGAGCTTGTATCACAAATATGAGATTTACTTGTCAACGCAATCAACTGCCTGCGAATCTTAACTATAAGACAATACGCTATCGTATTTAATCTTAATTCTCCTAAACTATAATAATAATCAACTGTAAATTGTTTAAGATCAAATTTATTTACTACATGGCTGGATCTGCTTCTTTGTTTTTGTCCCTTTCTAATTTTAACCGTTAATGGCATTCAAAGATAGTACTAAAGGTTTTCTTTTTCTTCGGTATGTGAACTGATTTGAGACCAATAAACCATGGGCTTATCTACCTCAGATGAACACATTTCACCAGCGAAATTGATCGGCACAGCTTTTCGTAACTTACCAAGCATTTATAACATCTTAAACTTAAAATTTGCAGAATTTAAAAATTTATTGCAAAATAGATACAGGAGTGAGCATTGGGAGGAAGAATATATATTGTGCGAAAGGTGTGTTAATGTGGAGGAATTGAACGTCATATAATAGCTAGCAGAAAAACAGATATGTAAAAATGTGACTGAGAAAGTAGTCCTGTTTTTCTTTTGTCTCATAAATGCAGCGTCACTATCTTCTTTCCCACGCCACTTCTTCTCCACCGTGGCGTCTCGTCAGAGACTGTTAAACTTGAAGCGTTAGAACGTCCGTCTTTTACAACTTTGTTTTATAGGACAGAGTTTCCTTGGCTTACGATCAGAAAGGGAGGAAAAATACTTTGTGTTAGCATTCATAGTTTAACTACATTTCGCGCGCCATTCTTCTCAGGAATTGCCGGATCGGCTGTATTGTACGGTGTTTTACCTGTAGCCAAACGAGGAACTCTGGGAACTCCCATGCGAGCCAGTGACGTCACAACAGGACAGGCTTTTGGATGTGAGCTGGTGCTGACTTTCTTGTTAATGTTTATGGTGTTTGCTTGCACTGATCCCAAGAGACATCACTATGGTTACGAAGCGGCCCTGGCCATCGGAGTTACTGTTGCCGTGACTAACATCATGGGGGTACGTGGACGTGCTTTCTATTCAATGAGCCCCAATTAAACTAATCAAAGTGACTAAAACAAGTATCTCGAGTTGATTTCAACTGCTGATTCTAATGTTTGCGCAGTTTTTTGGCACTAGCAAACTGGCCAGGTTCGTCAAAAGTCAGTTAACTTTAAATCAGGATTAGTAATAATTTGAATTTGATGTACTGTATTTCGTTAATAAATGGCTATGAAAGAAATTTTTCTGACATTCATTAGTAACGTAATCCTATCGACTTAAGTAGAATATTTGGTGATCCAGTTTGGCATATTTTGAGCTAAAGAAACCATTTAGTATATTTAAATTCAGGATCAGTGATAACCGACATTTTGTCGAACCGGGCTCAGAACAATCAAAAGTCATGAGAACACAAGTGAACTAGTAAGAGAAATAACAGAAGAATCTTTGTTGTTGCCTTGTTATTTAGAATTGCTTACTCAAGTGTTTACCAGCCCCCACAGGACCAGTTTAAAAACATCAAATGAACATTTTTGTTACAGATCCCCATATCTGGAGGCGCTATCAATCCAACACGAGCATTTGGGCCAGCGGTTGTTGCTAACGTTTGGCTTGATCACTGGGTAAGTGAATATGTTTGAACTGAAGAAATATAATTACATCTTGGCACGGCTAAAAAATGATCATCAGGTATTTACACAGAAAATAGGTTATGAAACACTACAAAGAGTGAAAATTTGGTAAAGAAAAATCTGTACAAGTTGCTTGTGTTGGAAAAGCACAAGCTTGCTGTCATATCTGTTCAATAAGATAATGCTTTCAACTTCAGGCGTTCCGATCAATTTGCTCTCTTTTATTTCGGCTTTGCTTCAAACAAAGCTACTCACTAAAATAGATGTACGGCGTTAAAGAACTAGTTTTTTTGATAGTATCTTAATTCGTAATGTAGTTTATCAATGTAGTTTTTCCTCATTTTTATAACTGTATTGTAAGTATAGGTACGTCTTTTTACCGCTATAGATAAAGACTTACTAGTTACTTCAAAAAGTTTGATCCCGCAACAAGTTTCAGTGACTAATTGCTATTAATACTGTCCGAGCAACGCTGGTATTGAGTATAAGCAACTAATTGATTGCATATATTTTCAGATCTACTGGGTTGGACCTTGTTTGGGTGCCATCTTGGCTGCGCTTAGCTACAAATTAGTTTTCCGTGCAACAACGGACAGATTGGAACGCACTGATAGCTTGCCACTCAAAACCCGCGATAGCTCTGAAGCGGAACGCCTGGCGACGAAAGATGTCGAAGCAAATGGAAACTAACATGAAGGAACATTTACCTTGCAACAACTCGTCTCAAGAAAGAGAAACTTCTACCATCTTACATTAAAACTTTGCTCATTATCAATTGGCATCTACTGTTATAGCTGAACGAACTACATACAAACAAGCGGTACAAACATAACAAAAACGATTGTAGAGAATAGTGGAATATTACTCGCCTTTTGATTCTCTAGCTGACACAGAGTATAGAGAATAGTGGAATATTACTCGCCTTTTGATTCTCTCGCTGACACAGAGTATAGAGCTAGCGTTCTGATCATCATGTAAATAGATGATACCATACGAAGGTGGTAATTTAGTTTTTACACGAAAAAATAGATTATAATTATCTCTTCAAGCCGCCATGTATTTTTCTTTTTGTTATATAGACATAAAAGCGAATTTCGAAAAACTTTGGAAAATTTCGGAAACTCTCGAAAAACTGAGTTTTAGAAAGCTATCGACAATTTTTTTTAAATTTTCGGAAAACGTTTTGAACTCCTTGAACATGAAAATTGTCGGAAATTTTCGGATGATTTATGGAAGCCTTTGGAGATTACAGAAGCTTTTGACAATTTTTGAAAAT
>JANSTQ010153074.1:0-11512 GCA_026167885.1 Bergia puertoricense
AAGAGAGGGGGGGGGGGAATATCAGAAATCTTTGTCACACTGGAGGGCACTGAATTTACAATAGACTGCTCACACTGAGCATTGGTAGAAAATTAATTTGATATAATTAATGCCTTGGACAATGCTTTGACTTTATTTGTTTCCCAATATGGCCACCCTTCAATGATGAGGATTATTGGCTGGGACCAACAGCTTAATTTCCCTGTCCACAGATGATGTGGTCAGAGAAAGTCTGAAATAATTCAAGCCTATGCAAGGTTGGGGTTTGAACCTGGAACCTTGGAAAAATTGGCAGTCAGAGATCATACTGACTGAGCCAACCATGCACACGTGTGCATTTGTTCATTGTGAGAAACATAAATCTCATCACACAAAAAAGTGCTTAATTTAAGCAAAACTTCAAAGCTACCTGTACATGTTGTAAATGTATCCTTTACTGTAGGTATCTGAATATTGGCCTGTTATAACAATGCTTTAAAATGCCCATTTTAGAGCTATGTGTCTTTGTCATGAGGGAAGCTGGGGGTTAACTGTCAGTCAGTATATTGTTATTACTGACTCAGAAAGTTGAAATCCTCAATAAAATTGTAGAAAGAACTTGTATTTTTTGGAGGAGTTAAAACAAAAGAAATTGTTGACAATACAGGTAAAATGACTGAAGTGTTGTGTTGACTTTCTACAGATCTGTGCAGTTGTGTCTGCCAGGGACAATAGGGAGTTTAAGCAACCAGGACGCGAACGTTGACGAAGACGGCTGTTAGATTCTCAACTTCCTGTTTTCCCTTTTCTTGTTCGTATAGTTTATTCGTTTCTTTTTTGTTCTTTGTAAAGGAATGTGAATGTAAAGACTTAGAAGCTTTATTTTTGAAGTCGCAAGAAGATTGAAATGATTTATATCTTAACGTTTACGTTCTTTATAAAACTCCAAATTGAGCTTTTTCGTTCTGTTTTCTGAATAAAAAGATGGAAAGGTGACCAGCTGGTTGCATTCCCGCGTGAAGTTATTGTATCCTGTAGTTACACCTATTGTTTTGTAACGTTCTCCTTGACGTTCGCATCCTTGTCACTTAAGCTCTCTAATATGTGTTCATAGTCAACAGTATAATTTTAAAACTGTTTTAGTTTCATTTTACTGTCTATAGTACATGTACTAGTGTAATTGTGATATTACAATGTTTGACTCATAGGTGCTGATGTACTTCTTCAGAGATTATGTCCATGGATGGTACTACACCATTAGCACTGATGAAGAATTCCTGTACAATCTGAGGCAGACACTTCAGAGAGCCCTTATTGCTTTTTCCAATAGGTAGTATGACTAAATTAAATATTTAAACAACTTTATAAAGCTAATTTGTTTGGCCTAAAACATACACATGTATACCATGAAGAACAACTCCAACATTGAACAAAGCTTTGTTTTGATTGATTTAAATCTTATGGCATAATCATAAGAGGCATTGCAGTAAAACAATTACACAGTAATAATTTAAATGCGTGATGTTACATTTTTCTAACTTCAAATGTTCAAACTTCAAGTTTCAGAAATTTCAAATGTAAAATTCACAAACTTTCAACACATTTTAAAATACACGTTGAAGTTTCTGAGACAAGCAAGATGAGTGTAGTCATTTTATGAGTTTTTTTTAATTGGATAATTGGCTCTGTAGACCAGCTGTGTCCATGTTACAAAATCACTGTCATAAGATTTCAAGACAATTCAAACAATGTGTCCATGGTATGAAATCGACTTTTGAAAATAGTGTACATGTACATTGTATATTAACTGATTTTTTACTCATAAATGCAAATTTAAGATGCCCTTTTTGAACAGTGACGAGTGGCCTTGTGACAGGTTGTATTTGTTGTTGGCAGTAACTTTTAAAGAATGGACTATAGCAAATGATAAAATCTGAAACTTGCCAAGATGCCAATATCTGTATTTGCATCAATTATGATCCAAGACTGTAAAACGTTTTTGACATATACAATTGGAAAGTTGGGGAAGGTATAACAAATCCAAATTTGGAGACCTTTCTTATACACGTAGATGGCAAGGTTTGTGACTCTGTTGATATTTTCCAAGACCCATGAGTTTCAGGAAGCCTTCATGGTCCCTAAAGAACGTTTCCACATTTCATTCATTAAAAACAACTGACTCTGACATTGTGTAAACCATGTTCATACATGAATAGCCTTTTTAAAACTCAAAACAGAAATTATGCCACAGGACCAGCATTTAATAAATAAGCAATTTTCCTTTGCTTGTCTTTTTATTCAGGTCAAAGGATGTAGAATGGGTTAATTTCTTGACCAGGCGATTTGTTGATGATATCACAAACCACCTGAAGATCTACAGAAAGGCTAAGCAGAGACTGGAGGTTCTTGTTAAGAACAGCGAAGGTATCAAACTGCTTGTGATTTACGTTGTAATTTATTAGTTTATAACATTTACAGAAGTTTTCATGAAATTTGCATGATTGATTGCCATTGCCACAACCACCAGCATCATTACCAACCTCATTACCATCTTTAATGCAGTGATAACATGTACCATCATCACCACCAAAGTAACCACCATTTTCAACACCAACACTACAATCAACATCGTTATGATTGCTATCTTTATCCTCTCCACTGATATTTTTGTCGCCACCATCAGTCTTCATGGTCATTGCCATTGACGACCATCATTTGCATCATCACTATCACCACTGTATTACCATCTCCAACATCTCCCATATCACATTTCCATCATCATCATCACAGTCATTACCATCACAACCACCTCTACCATCAACAACGTGACAAACACTTTTACCATCAACACAGCCGCTGTAACCTCACTAGCAACATCACCAACGTTCTTACTATCGGTAGCACCATCATGACCACCACTATCATCACTGTCATAATCATCACAACCACCATGCACTATTACCATTATCTTTGAAATCACCATAATCATAACCAGCACCATTTCCATCATAACTACTATTAACGTTACCTTTATCACAGCCATTCTTGATCTGCATTTTCCAAGATGATCTTTGTTTTTGGCAGTAGTTAGAATAGGGGAGAGAAAATCAGAACCACCAGTTTTTCTATGTGACTTTAGGTGATGCACCATTGCCATAATCATCGACTTCACCATCACCAGCACCATCAATTTCCATCACTTTTATCACTGCCATTCTTTATCGGCATCCTTAATGAAGATCTTTGTTTTGGCGATAGTTGGAACCGAGGGTAGGAAATCAGTACTAGAACCAACTGTCTTTCTTGGTGATTTTAGGTGATGACCCTCCTGATGACCTGGAAAAGTTGTTTTTCCAAGTTGAACATGAAATGGAAGAAGATATTTGCAGAGACAGCATTTGTTTATCAGAAGAAAAAGAGAAAGGTTTGTTAATAGATAGAGCGCTTAAACTGTTTACAATAAAACTGTGGTTAAAAAAATTATAAAAGTTAAAGTATCTTTTTTAAGTTAAAACACGATTTGTTCAGCAAAAACGTCTTGGGAGATTTTAAAAATGTATAAAGTGGAGGACAACTCTAAAAGAATTTTCAGAAACGAGTTCCACAGTTGTGGAGCAGCAAAAGAGAAAGTCCTTTGTTCATGTGAAGCGATGTTGGTAGTAAAAAAATAAACGTAAGAGAGAGAGTTGAGTTGAGTTGAGTTGATTCTGGCTTTATTAGCATGACCATGTTTTGTTACAGATATTGCTAAAGCATAAAACACAAGTATAACTACAAACAGAAACTGGAACAAAACTGGAACAATTCAAATACAAGTAATAATTATGAAATAATTATTAAAAAATCAACTTGTCTAAATATCTGAGTTTAAGCTAACTTCGCTTCGCTTCAGGAAGCAATCGTGTACAAACTTAGAAAACAGCTTGACAATTATGCATTTAAGGAATTCATTAGTTGTTCAATGCATTCTTAATAACAGTAATAATAATAATAATAAATTTATTAAGAATTCAAAACCTATTTACAATAGTTTGTAATTATTTTAAAATAGCCGGATAAACATCGGGTTAAAAAGCTATAAAAATATTTTTTAAAATCGTCTATTACTAAATAGTGAGTTGTGATATATCTATAAAAACTAATAGAAAATCATAACAGCAATAATAATAATAATAATAATAATAAAATAACAGTAATAATGATGGTAATAATACCATTAATATACTATTAAAATACTAGTGAATGGCTCCCTCTACAGTTTCAATATCAAAGCCCACGTTTCTGGTATCACAGGGGATTCTCCTGATTGTCCTAGACCCTCTCAAACAAATGAGGGCGAATCTCAATATTGCAAACATCGTTTTTGCTCTGATCCAGGAGATCGTCTTAGCGTATTGTTCCCCTTTCTTTAAGGCTATCAGCTCCGCGAGGCGACTGTGATATCTCAAGCATTCTTGGCCCATTCCGCCGGTTGTGGTAAATACTAGGGGCGTGAATGTTCCGTGTTCAACGTCGAGAACCCTCCTTGAGTATTGGTGCTTCTTCTCATTTCATGCATTCGGTACATTTGTTGTGGCTCCAGGTGCTTATACGATTCGGCATTTGGGTGACAGACCCTAATATCAAAGAATGCCGATCGTTGGCGTTCCCAGAAACCACGTGCATGAATATCCAACCTTGCGTCTTGTGCTTTGTTAGCTCCTCTGTTCAACTGTTCTTCACTGATGTTTTGGAGAACGGGTTCAATTTCAATATCGCTGCATACCATACTCGGGAGTTCAGCTTCTAGGTCTCTCAGCTCATTATGTCGTTGAATGACAAATCCGCCTCGTTTGCATATCATGGTATGGTCTACCGTGAAGACTTCCCCGTATACGCACATGGAGGGAATGTCATCGACTGACTATTATGTAATGATGATGATGATGATAATAATAATACCATACTTTTATTTAAACATGATGAAATTAAAGCTTGCAGCTTATGGGGTCGTGTATGAAGTCTTATTTAAAACTACTAATTACTAATTTTAAAATATGTAAATCTGTCAAGGGACACTAAAGACCATCCTACAATGACATAAAATCAATTTTAAATTGTATATAGGCAAACTAAGAAATTATTTTTCCAAGTTCACAATTTTTCCAATTCATGGCCAAAGTCTACATTGGCATGAGGCGAGTGCTCTGTCGCTACACCGTCCAGATATCCCAAGTGCTACCCTGATATCAGTTTGTTCCGAACACACTTTTTGGAAATCTGCAGAAACTATTGAATGGCTCAACCTCCCATATGCCCCGCCTTGCCCCTCTCTGCACCTGTCATCACATTTACATCAATTTAAACTACCTCCAGACGTAATAACTTCTACAAGGTGCCCGAGAAACTCGAAGTAAACTTTCTTTGGGAGATTGACAGCAACAGGTATGCACAGACATTATAGGCTATAAAAGGGAACTACAATCTGACTGTATATTAAGTACTTTATCATCTCGATTGTTTTAGTTTAAGGGACAAAATTGTGCAAACTATGGTTTTACAAGCTCTTGGGGACATACTTGGGTGAAATATAAAAATATGCCCAGTTCAGTGAAATTTACATACATGAAAAATTATTAAAAGAAGGCAACTGTACAACTTTTTTTCAAATTCTACATTTAACAAATCCCTTTTCACTTTCTCTTTTGCTTTGTATCCTTCACTGCTGGCAATTTGGCATTTGCCTAATCTGCAATGTACATGTGATAAACCTACATTAAAACATTTTTGAATCAGAACAATATTTTTTTTAAGGCTTAAAAAGAATACAAAATTGTCATAGTTATAGAATGTCAATCTGTGAATTGAATTTGAAATGATAAAGATCCAGTAGCTGCACATGGTTTGTGCCCAGATTTTTCACTGCCCCAGTTGATGAATAATCTGGAGAAATAGCTGTAAAATGTTGTTGACATTGACTGCCAACCGGCTTTGCTTTCTTGGGCGTGCTTTGGTCCTGCCTTTTTATTTCCCCTTGCCTTCGTCTTCATTCTCAGTCCTTTTTAGTTACATGTAATACATCTGATGGTGTTTCTGTTTCAGTGACTTGCACTTTATCTATCACTGACCTCGGCAATAATGCTCACAAGTTTGTGATTCCTTGTGATGCACTTCTTATGAAGTTTATGAGCTCATGTATTGCCAGGCTTTACGTTGTTTACATTGACTTTGCTGAACAGCTCATCGTCTTCCAGGATGGCATCTTTCTTGCTCATCCACTGAGAGAAGTTGGGGAAGTGGGGATGGGTCATGTTTCTTGAGCCCGAGTTTGGTGGTGGTTCAGCATATGCCACTAAATGGGGGTTGGTCATGTTATTCAGCGCTGCCTTTTTCCTTGTACTCAAGCCCACCCTCTATACTTATTGACCAGTCCCTATTAAAGTGCCCATTACCATGAAAATGATTAATGGCACATTGCAACAATAATAGGTGTGGTCGTTTTGTGAGATAAAACGTCTTCTTTAGTATTAAGTTTTGATCACATTTGCTAATACGTGTAATAGCAAGGTAAAGCAACTTAAAATGTCAACGTACTTCTCAGCCTTGTTTCCGTGCAGAACAGTAAATTGTGTGACAATAAAGCTCTGTATTTTGAAATGTATTTGACGTTTAAGCTCTACAAGCTACCTAGCATTGAGCAGGAGGCCTTTTTCTACCAGAATCAAGTGTCGGACCTTTTTGTTTCACTGACTAAAGGTTTTGGCACTTGCGTATCTTTGTGTACTCAGATGTTAATGCTGGGACACCATGCAAATCAGGAAATTAAGACATGGTGAAGTGCTGTACATGCCCTAATCTGAACTAAGATCATCAAGACCCCAAACATCCAGGTGACTGAACAAAGAAGAGATTACAGAAGTCACTCCTTTATAGGGGTATGTTTTCTCATCATCATCATCATCATGATCATCACTCCTTCTCCAACATCCCTTCTCAGCTTTTCTATGCACATGCTTCTGACATGTGACCTGTAATGAAGCTTCGTGTAATTGCTCCCCAGTACAACTCCTTATATTCTCCAACTGCTACATGTTCTCCACCAGCATCAGTGCGGATATGTGAGGGATACCCCTATATTCTATTAGTAAGTTTGAAACAATTTAAAGCTGCAGTAAATTGTAAACTAGGCATAATTTAGCTCTCTGGCTAAATTTTCTCTTCCACTGGCAATCCATTGACTGGTTTTCCCACTATCCGTTGGTTTCAACATATCTTCAACTCTTCTATATTGGACTACTCGTTCTCGTTTTTCGATTCAGTCAGACAATGAAGTTTTGAGTGAATTTCTCCCAAATTTGTGGCGAAACTCGAGTGTCTTGGACTTGCGAACTTTTGATGGGACAAGTCTGTCCGGATTCCTGGTGTACAAGAAACTCGATTAACATGTTAATTCTGCAAATTAGCAAGAGGCTTATAATAAATATTGTTTTGATTGGTTTTTGGAAATAATGCAAGTTAAAGGAAGAGTATGAACTGGGGCAATTGATTAGAACAGGGCATGAAGATAGCAAGAGGCAAGCATTGTCGAGGAGAAAAGAAACACCGGGAAGACGTGCAATGAGTAGCAGAAAGCAGGAAACAGAGGCAGGTAGATAGAAGCAGTGACAAGTGTGGTGTTCCTGTTAGAATTATGACTGTACACGTTGCTACAGCTCTCTCATAAGTCGTTTAATCAACTCAACAGAACAGAACGAAACTAAACTGAATCAGCACAACTGGAAAACAACTGGCTCAAATATCACGTGACACAAAGTCTGTACCTGAACCAATCAAATTTCAGTTGGTGACAGTTCTCAGGAAATAGCATAAATTATCATACTTTTAACAGTTCTTGTATTCGTTTTAATGATCTATAGTTCACATGTGTTATACATGTCCAATATATTCAACCTACTTGTTATATATCTGAACAGAGTTCTCCCCAGAGCAGTGAAGTCAGAGCGGAGAGACTAATTAATATTCATGACTATAACTCATGAATATTAATGAATATATAAATATTCATTACAAATACAAATATTCATTAGGTGTCCATTAAAATTGAATAATATATTAAATAGTACAGCAACATACAGTTGATAACTTCAATTTATTTATAAACAAAGGGCATCTATTAACTAATAACTGCAGATATCAAACTGATCTCATTCTGTCAGGACAAACAAAAAGTTCTTGGAATATGGCTGACAACAACGATCGTCCTGTTTTGTAAGGTGGCCTAAGTGTCTACAGCAGCATTAAAGTCAAAGTGTTCAGCATCAGGGCCATGCATGGTTATTGTAATAAGGTAGTTGAGGGTCTTATTCTTCATTGCACTTCGCAACCTGGTCTTGATTTGATTAAACCATGTAATTATTGATAGTAGACTTGATTGATAATGTATGAACTCTGCAGAATATTAAATCCTTGCCCTCCAGGGACTGAAAATGGCTTACAAAAAAGGGGTGCTAATAGAAAAACAAAACCGAAAATGCAGCAATTTATGACTGAAGTTGTATGAAGTTCTAGCTCTGTTGGCTGACAAGGTGGCAAAATCAAACATGCCCAGTGTTCTAGTATCAAACATATGCATGCAAGATTATTCCATGACACACTCGGTCATTATGCTCCAGCATTACTCATAGCCCTGCAGGTGGTCTGTGGACGCGCTGTGGATATCGTCTGGGTTGTGGCAAGCAAGGCGGCAAGTTCTCGTTACATGCTGTTGCTGTGGTTGTTGCCTGTCTGTGATGTCATATTTGTCATCACTGGTGGAGTCATCGGTTGGTTGGATGATGTATATTGGTTTAAAACTGCTGAATTTTGGGTCACCGTCTCATCTCCTCTTATTGCAGTGATAATGGAGCCCTTGCACTCTGTAACTGTGTAGGGTTTAGACTTTTATGGCATTTGGGATTTTGTATAGCCCTAATCACACTTGAGGGTGATGGTGTTGCCCGGTTTGATGCTGGTGTGCTTGACATGAACCTTGCTGTCCGCGTGCATCTTCATCCCCCCTTTGGAAGTTTGGTTGAGCTGTTGGATGTTTGCAGGGTCGGGTGGAAGGCCTGGTGCTTTGAGTACAGTGGAGCAGAGTGGTCAATTGAAGAGAACTGTTGTCTGGGCTTTGCCGGTTGAGCTGTGTGAAGTGGCGCGGCACTTGCGAAGTAGTTTTGATAGTTCTTGCTATGGCTTTTGCTCAGCGAGGGCTGTTTTCACAATCGAATTCCATCCTCGTTGCCAATGTGATGCTCTTGTATTCATTTTAATGATCAGTAGCTCACATGTGTTATACATATCCAAGCTACTCAACCTACTTGCTATAATAATAGTAATAATAGTAATGATAATGATAACGATTATGATAATAATAATAACGGTAATGATAAAGATAATGATAGTAATAATAGCATTACCCGGATGGCATTTCCACAGACTGGCTCTTCATACCTCTTGGGGACCAATGGCTTAACGCCCGTGTAATGTTTCATGTGATGACTGATAGCATACTTACTTGATAAGGTATTAATCCTGCAGGATATCACAGCAGGGGTACAGAGAAAAAAATAAGTTTTCGGACAATTTTAACATCACAAAGCTAATGATGCACATGTACTGTATAGCAACAGTATTGATAAAGTAAAATGTAATGTTTCTTCATGTTGATAAATTGAACATTTGTTGAGACTAAATTGCAAGCAATGTTTTAGTCTAGTGACCATTGCATTTCATTCTGCATCATTGTAAGAGGTCTTTGATTGGATCATTCTCAATCATGGTTTTCATATTTTTCGGTGTCTCCACAGCAGGATCTTCCAGTGTCTTGCGCTTTCTGCCCTTAACTGGCAAAGAAAAGTCATTTTATGTGCGTGTTTTTGTGTCCTTTTCTTCACAACAGCAGCTACATTCTTGCCCTTTTGTGATATTTTTCAGGGAACAACTGGAGCATTTACACCTATAAAGAAAACATGACAGCACTTATTTTCCATGGGTTGAAGTCCTGTTTTCAAAATGTAATGTTCATATCAGATGAAAGTAAACCCAACAGGTCCCTCCGATTTGGCCGCTAACATCATAATTTTGAATACCTCTTCTGTTTTTCGGTGAAGAACTACTTGAAACATTGTAATTCTTTGTAACTTACCATGTCTTAATTTCAGTCTTTCCTGTTTTCCTTTTCTCGGATTTTTCTTTTTCTTTCTTTTCACGGGCAAGTTGCGACGTCTGTTTTATGAGTCAATGAGTAATGAATCATGAGTCATGAGTCGATGAGTCAATGAGTCAACTGGAGAAAAATGATAATGGATTTATTTCGGGTAACTCTCGAATGCATACATAGAGACGGCAATTATTTTACGTTCTTCAGACCAATTACGGTTTAGCCTCTGTCAGTCTGCGCACGGACGAAGGGAAACGTTTGTTACTGGTCGAGTATCGCCGAGACGTTTAAATGACACAAAATAACCCAAACCTTTGTTGATGTGTGTTGATTTGTGCTCACGAAGTCCTATTTTCCATATTAACTTTTCCTGGAAGCCGCAATGGGATATTCTGCGTTTGTTTTGAAGTGAATTTTCTCTGGCAACTCGAGCCATCGTTTTCTTTTCATTTTAAACTTAGCCCCAGGCCGCGTAAAACAAGCAGCTCGTTTGGGGAATAGATGTCTTTCTTGCGGACATACAATATGAAGAGAAAATGGCGGGTGGAGTTGCGAATTGCGAATAAATTACCCGTTACCGCTGGACTGGGCAGTGGTATTTTTTATCATGCGTATTACGATACATTGCTGACACATCCCATGAGGATGATTATATTCACCAAGCTTTCTGGTGTCGAGTGTGGATTGCAGTATCAGTTGTTCCAAACCTGTTCAACGAAAAAGTTTAATTTCTCCTAATGACGCGGTATGATACATCCAGATAAAATCCCAGATATATTTTCGAAAGTTCTGCGACACTTTTAGTTTAAAATTTTGCAGTTTTCTCTGTGGGAAATGACATGAAATGATGGACATGTGTGACCCTCTCATGTAAGTGTAATATAAGTGACGGGACAGATTACATGAAATGATGGACATGTGTGACCCTCTCATGTAAATATACTATAGTGACGGGACAGATTACATGAAATGATGGACATGTGTGACCCTCTCATGTAAGTATACTATAGTGACGGGACAGATTACATGAAATGATGGACATGTGTGACCCTCTCACGTAAGTATACTATAGTGACAGGACAGATTACATGAAATGATTGACATGTGTGACCCTCTCATGTAAGTATACTATAGCGACGGGACAGATTTATGCGTTTTTTAAAATCAAATTTAATTTACATTAACCAGGAAGCAAAATTTCCGTCGTGATTTCCGCGACTTGCTGCCCATTGAGCCTGCGATCTACTGTCAAGCATGAGTGACTCATGACTCATTGACTCACTTCCAAGTTGCACATAATCTTGAGCTTCTTCTCTGCACTTTAGTCATCATTGACGAAACTACGCCTGCGTAAAA
>JANSTQ010153096.1:0-11512 GCA_026167885.1 Bergia puertoricense
AGCAGAAGCTGGTACTCATTTACACAGCTGAGTCGACTGGAGCAAGTCGGGTAAAGTGCCTTGCTCAAGGACACAACGCATCAAAAATTCTAGATTTAGGCTCTGTCCACACTTGAAAACAGATAACATGTTTTCCGTCCGCATTACAACGAAACAGCACCTAAAATGTCGAAATCCAACCGAAAGAAGAAATCTGATAACAATAACAGAAGTGACTTTTTCGAGGTCTGATGACGTTTTTGAAAGATTTTCCGTTCATACTAAAACACAAAGCAAATTTATCCGCTTTGAAGAGCGTTCCATTTTCGGTGGACAGTTTATCCGTATTAGTGTGGACGGTAGACCTAACGGTAAGAATAAAGTTGCGTTTTCAAATTATCTAGCGTGGTGTGGACCGGATCTTAAACACACAAATACGATTCTAAACTTTCAAACGCTAGTAAAACTGCAACCAGGCATTTTAAATACTTACATCAGAGACCCAATTATCGAACAAAATAGCGGTCTGTTTTGTGTCTAGAGCTGGATCGCAGCTGCTTGGTATTATTCACCAGTACTAGTAGTTATCGCTTTAGAAACGATTAAGTATTGTTGCGTGCCTTGGTGAAACGATTTGAAAACACTAGTGTGGACCCGAATCTTTTGCTACGTTTTCGGCCATATGAAAACGGAGAGGTTTGAAATCGTATTAGTGTGGACGGGACCTTTATAAATGTTTACACGCCGTTTTCTTTATTGAGCAAGCACTTTGGCGGGTTTCCTTTCAATTTAAAAGCCCTTCGGTACGGTTTGATTTCTGATGGTGTCATTGTTTATTGAATTGACTGAATTGTTTATAATTCGAAACCACAGTTTCAAAAAATTAGTACTAACTTAAAATTTTAGCTTGACTATGTCAAAAAAATGTCGGAGAAGTGAGTGTTTAAAACTTCTGAACTTATGGCTTAGACAACTTACATTCTCAGCTATGTAATTTTCAACATTTGCAAAGATACATTACTCCAAAAATGTTCAACATGTCGGGCTCAGATCTTTGGCAAGTATTACCCATGTCACGCTTTTGCGATTATGAATACTTTTGCTTGGAATATTTTTAAATATAAAAACCGAATTTATGCTATAATGCCAATAAGGGAAAATTTAGCAATGACATCATCGGAAATCCACCCACACAGAAGGGCCGTAAAGAGTGCTTTGAAAAATCTTCTACTGACCTCATGGCACCTAGAGTATTCCAACTTTTACATAAGTCGAACTGATACTCAAGCACTATCCGTTCTTTATTTGTTAATTGGCAAACTACTACTTCTACACTCAATCACATATATATGGTCCTAAACTCTAACATCGTAATTGCCTGTACCTTTGATTTTCAATGTATCTAAGTTTTCTTCTATTAGGGTGTAGGAATCTCGCATTAAGCTTTCTTGGTTGTAAATTCCTACATCCTCCACTTTTTCAACAAACATTGTTGCATTCTGTATACATGAACAATTTGTGGAAATAAAACGTGTTGAACCTGTTGACCTTCTCAAAAGTAGGAATAAAAGGACTCCTGGGGTTTTGCACGAAGATAGTACAAACTTTATATCTTTGATTAAAATAACTTACCAGGAAAGTGTTTCTCAATTGCTTGCAGTACGTCATAGCGATCAATCTCCGCAATTTTGGTTAGCACAAGATCTGCTGGAAACTCAGGCCGTTCACACTGCAGCCACTCAAACATCAATTCTGTGGGACTCCTCATTTGGCCTTGTGGTTTTAAAGCCATATCAATATCTTCATACTTAATATCCATGCTAGCAGCAAAGTGCTTCCAGTCTTTCGTTCCAGGGATTTCCTCATTGAGCTCTTCACATAGTGCTTCCATTGTCTCCAAGTCTGAAATTACCTTTGCAACTTGTGTGTCATCTGATGTTGCAAAATTACATGATGCTGTAATGTTAGTTACCGTGTAGGAGGCCAGTGCATGAATAGTTCTACATTGACTTCACAACATTGATTAAAAATGGTACTCACTATAGCACATAAAGAATTAAACTATGGGGTATGTTTGTCGAACTTTGCCGGACTGCACACTTTGTTTTTGATATTTGGGCCTCGAACCTGTGGGGTTGTATGGAGTTTGATTGCTTCATATGTGAAATGAGAGGATGGCAATCAGTGTTGGTACTAACTTTTGAGGGCTTTTTGTTCAATTCTTCTCTCCTTCTTTGTTCTTCACTTGTAAAATATTCAAGGACATTTCCTTGAGTGTTAAGGGACATTTTCGTCACTTCACTTCCGTTATTAGACACTTTGTAAGTGCGTATTTTTGCGGTCTTTTTTGTATTAAAAACATTTTCCTGTATTGCAAACTAAGTTTACTAAAGCTATCACATGTTGTTTCAATTTTGTTTTGTAGTTAAGAGATTTTTTAATCGAGTGAAACGGCCATTCTGCAAAGGACTGTGCGGCTATATATTGATATACAGTGCTAGTGGCATATAATTGACAGGAAGACAATTCCAAAAATCAATTTCGTTATTCTAATTATTTATGACAAGGTAAATTCAAGGCTCTCAGATCAACAATGTATACCACAGTCACAGATAAATTAATCAAATGAATTTCTTACCAGAAAACTTGTCCAACAGCTGCATGACATTGGGCCGATTATGCTTTCGCAGTTTGCTTTTGAGGTTTCTAACGTTTGTCCAAGGTGACTTGCAAGCAATAAGAGCAAACACCTCCTTTGTTGGATTATAACTGATATTCCGGCCCCATTTTTTCACCACCCCACCTGGAATACCAAGGCCAGTAGCGATATCTGTGTAGTTTACTGGTCCCCGATCTAGCTTGAATGCCATTTTACCCAGGACATCCGGAGTCTCGCTAAGCAAATTTTTAAATGGCTCAGAAGGTCTTAAGTTTTTATCTGTGTTATAGAAATGAAAAAAAGGAGAAAAAGAAAAAGAAAAAAATAAGGAGCAAAAGAAAAAGAAAAAGGAAGGAAAAAGAAAGAGAAACGGAAAAAATAAATATTTTTAGTTTATATATTACTATAAAATAAGATTTATAGTA
This sequence comes from Bergia puertoricense, assembly GCA_026167885.1. Taxonomy (NCBI): domain Eukaryota; kingdom Metazoa; phylum Cnidaria; class Anthozoa; order Zoantharia; family Parazoanthidae; genus Bergia; species Bergia puertoricense. The sequence continues at coordinate 3,064 of JANSTQ010153096.1, forward strand.
CTGACGAATTCGGCCGGCATTCTTCAAAACGAATGAACAGGTGATGTGACAGAAGTGAGAACACTGCAAGCCAAATAGAAATGCATTTACCTTTCACACACAATTCGAGTATCCGTAGAACATCTTTGCGTCCCCTGGAACACAGTACGTCGCAAAACTCTTCCAGGGTTAGGTGTGGCATACTGGCAAAAACATAGTAAAAGAGATCTTCTGTTGGGCTTTGCTTAATCTCGCTGAACTTTTCATATATTTCCTTTGAGATTCCCAGCTTGTCTGCTAGGTGCTTCCAGTATTTCACATATCGTGATATCTTGTACACGACATCGAGGAGACGCGACATCGTTTCCATACACTCAATGCTCTCTGTGAAATTTTCAACTGTGTACCCTGCAATGGAACGTAACGTTGCTGTATTTACAAGGGTTGTGAAATTTCAGATTTATAAAAAATTTTTGCAAATTCAAGTGCTGGATCCGGGCCTGTTTGCCCTATACGTAGGCAACTCTAAATATGAGATGTTTTCCTTTTTACTGTACCATCAATATATACAGTTTGAATTCACCATATACCGAAAAAGATGGCAGTTGTACATTTAAGGTTTTAAGTTTTTAGATTATTTCAGTTTTTTTACTTGAGCGTTTTCAGGTTTTTCGTGCGCTAGTAATTATGGGTAAAAGTGCCAGTCGCCATCTTTTTTGTTAGGGTCAGTTATCTGCGGAGGAGGCTGCATTTATTCTGCAGTAACATGCAAAAGATGAGGCACGTGCACGCACTCGGTAACAACAACAACAACAACAACAACAATAACACTAAATAACAACAACAACAATGACGTTTATTCACACTCAAGAGTTACAGAAGTGATAATAATTATGGGAGGATTTACAATTTGTACGTGAGTAATAGATAAAGTCATGTATCTTTACAAAAACGGCCTTCTTCCAGAAAGTTTCAATGACTTTTTTTTACTTAACTGTGACATACATTCCTATAACACTAGAAATAAGAATTCCTTGCATTTGCCCTATTGCAGGACAAATCTAAGGAAATTTTCACTTCGTTTTCAAGGCCCCAAATTATTTAATTCCCTTAGTCCTGAAATTCAGAATGCCACTAGTATTACTGAGTTCATCTCAAGACTAAAGACCATTTTTCTGGTGTAAGTATACCTCAACTCTTTTTAGTGCTTGTATGTATTTTCTTTCACTACTTTCGCTTTTCTTCTCTCTCTTTTAACCTAATAAATTATTATTTTCTGTGTAAAAAAAAACCCGACCGACTTGCTTTAAGTTCAACTAATTATCTTGCCGGACAGTACTTCATTTAACAACTTAGTCATTAATTCTCATAGGTAGTCCTTCTTATAAGCCTCATGGCTTCCATGGGCTCCCTTGCCGCATCAACTGTAAATTGTATCTGTAAAATTATCTTTAAAAATGGCAAAATAAAGAATTGAATTGAATTGAGTGCTGGGAGTTTGATTGAAAATGTTGATACGATCAAAGGAAAGAAAGAAAGAAGGAGAGCACAAAAAAGAGAAAAAGAGAAAAAAAATCTTTAGTAATCGCAGTACCAGCCATAATAGAAATAGTATCTCTAAGGTAAAATAAAAAAAACTAAAGCATAGCCATATAACAAGAACACGACAAGCGAAAATTAGCGGGAGCATTGAAAACTCCCGTCATCCTTCTTGGACCGCATGCGAACGCAATGAAGTAAGCCAGATCAGAACAGATGTTGACCGAATAACTCACTTAGCTTGGAAACTGTTCTAAAAAGACTACTCATGGATCTTAACTGATTTTGGTCAAAGAAAAACATGCTAAATGTCTTTTCAAAGAATTTGAGGACGGTGTTTTTTTCGATTTTGGAACCGAGGTGTCGATCGTCACAAAAACTAACTGATTTTACTGATTTTTCTCAGTTCCTCTCAGCTGTTCCATCCCAACTGGTTTGTGATTTTTCAGAACTCATTTTACTTTTTTACGGAACTTTGATGCGTATTTCTCAATATTAAATCACAAATTGCTTATTAAGGCTAAAGAATCGACATCGTGGCGCCACATATTGGTGTGCACATGCATGGCTCTTCCCATAGTTCTTTGCGCTTCTTTTCTTTGTCGATCAAAGTAAATTCCTTTCGTCGGTAGAAAAGGTAGGAATATCTGAGGTTTTGTTTTATCTTATTTTAGAATTTTCCAGCGGAATGACCAGCGCCATTTGAATATAGGACCGAACATTTTGGTTTTTATAAAAAATGGCACAGAATTTCAATTTGGACATAAGTTGTGAACTGGCCATTGGCATATGGGACCGCATGTTTTCAAATGCTGTGAATCACTTCACCTTGAACCTTTTGTGTATTGGTTGCTTATGGCATGTGTGTAGGTAAGGAAAAAAATTAAGATTATACATGAAAAGAGACAAAATAGAGAAACAGGCAGCCCAAAGTGAGAGTTAGTATTTAGTCCGGCAGGGCGATGTGGGTAACTGAATTGATATATATAAGATTAATATGGAAGTCATAAAATCATTGTAAATTGGTGCAAATGGCACAAATAGAGTTTTCACCCCTCCCTGTGTCTTCATTGTACATCCTTGGGCCCCTCCAGTTGCCTTTTTCGCAGATTTTCAGTTCACGAGTTTCCCCAAGTGATAGCGTACAGGTGAGAAGGTGAATTTGATGTCGTTTGAGTAATGTTGGCATTAGGGAGTCGTCCATGGGATGAAAATGGAATGGGGGAGGGGAAAGGGGGTTGTAATCATGTTTCATATACCAAATTAATTCACTTGTCAGATACAAAGCTGTATCACAAACTCACACTTTACACCTCTTTCACTTATCACACAATAATTATTTTGGACTATTTGTATGTACATCTCATGAGTGCATTTTGGAGTACACAACCACTTCGCCACTCTGCTTTTAAAAATTTTCAAAATGCACAAAGATGAGTCTGTTTTAAAGACCCCAAATTTTAAATATTTCCTGGTTCTTGTTGCTGTCAATTCTGTCCAACAGACATGACCCACATCTTAGGACATAATATGTATATAATTTGTATGGCAGCTGACATTTTTATTATCTAGTTTGTTTGTGTACTTACTTGCAGTGTATCGGGCAGAAGCATTACAATCAAAGAATAGCATGCTTTGTGGTTCTTTTTTGAGTTGTGTCAATTCTTGATGTGGTAGTGAAACAGTTTGAGGTGGGTAGCTTGTCTGCCTATCAAAATTCTGCTTAGAAGCAAAGTCACTTTTGGCTGACATGATGCTGTTTGCTCTACTTCCATATGCACTGTCTGCAGCTGACTGAAGTGTACTCAATGTAAATGTTGGTAACATCTATTGGTTGTGAAAAGAAGTAAATGAGTCAATGTGATCACAACTGATCTTTATCAAAAAATCCGGAAATTTTTATTCAGGGGACGGGGGAGGGGGAAAGGAAAAAAAACATTGAAGTGGGTTTCTGGAAGATGTGGAGGCATACTCCCCTGGGAAATTTTCATGTTTTTTAAAGGTCTCTTTTACAAAGTTGATAAAAAATGTTAGTTCTAACTCAAAAGGGGGAAGAGTGGCACATTGAATTCACTTATGAGCATTAGAACAAGTAATAACACATTTTATTTATGGGGGAAGCTACCCTGGCCCAAACCTCTGACCTGCTCATTTCAGGAGTGATATGACTGTACAATAAATGCCAGTCTGAGACCTTTTATAAGTTTAAGCTAAGACTTAAAAGTACTTGCTGTCAGCAGTTTTTTCCAATTTTAAAATGCTTTAAATTTGTTTTGCTATTTAGTACTAAGCTGATCTGATGGATAACTTAAATTTCTGTCTTGAGAATTTTAACATTGGGAAATGGTGTGAAGAATGATTATCTAAGAATCATGGGTCTCTCGAAATTTTGATTGAGTCTTGAAGTATCAACAAGTTTAATAACTGAAGGTTTTTATAAAATGTTATTAGATCAATACTCCATTAGGACCCAATAGGTGGGGATGGGGGTGTGTGGGATGGGTACTCTGAAGGCCCAGGTACAACTGAATGTAAAGCCATAATTCAATACTCCCAAAATATTAATTGTCGAAACTATACCCAAAGAGATTCCTGGGTAACAATGAAAGCAAGTCATTTTCAGTGCAAACAACCAAATATTGTCAGTCAATATTGCAACCCCACCCCCTCCCAAAAAATACTGCCTGGGAATTTCAGTTAACCAATGAAACAACTTTGCACCTCCACCCCCAGGGGCACAGCGAAAAGCTCTCAGAAGGGAGTGACTGATTCAATTATTTCCTATGAGTTGCTTAAAGTTGGAGAGATAGGGAGAGAGGGGAGGGGCAAATTCTGGGGACCTAGGAACCCTCCCCTGGTTTAATTTCTGACCCTTACCTGCTGTGATAAGGACATAAGAAAACTTATAAAAGGGCCCAAAATGAGTTGTATTACTGCTAATCATTGCATTACCTGTTTTAATTGAGGAACTGTATCAGAGTGATGATCCTGACCAATGCTCTTAGCTTCATCTGAATGAACCTTGAGTCTTGCTCCTCCTGTACCTTTCAAATGTATGGTATACTAATTAACTAATTAATTAAACAAATATTAAGTTTTAGTTAGACACTGATATAATTTGAATTTATTCTTTCACTGCTGGAACTTAAACCACAGAAACTTTAACCATAAAAAGATGCTGATTTTTCAAGAACTTTTTAAGAGATTTATTACTTGTATTAATGAATATTTTCTTTGAAGCTCAGCATATATGGACAAACTGACTAAGAATGATCAAGCTTTAATCTGAAGAAGCAACTTTTCAAAAAAGACCTGAAATCTTTGATCCTCTCTAAATATTAATTTAATCAACTATATATGGTTAGAAGCTTTTTTTGTTTTGTGTGACTCAGATTAAAATTATACTTATAGTGATTTTTTTTCGTTTAGTATGTTATGTTTTTAAGTTGATCTTCCGACCCTCTCACCAAGTTAAGTAACTGTCACGTGCCATCCAGCTTGATTAACCTCAAGGCTATTCTGGATGACACTTACCTTCACCTGTTTTATTTTAGTTAATTCTGTTTTAGTTTATGATGTATTGTATTTAAAGCAGTGTTCTAGCTAGGCCAAAACGAAAGGGCGCAGCGCCCTGTCGTTTTTCCCAGTGCCCTGTCATTTTTGTCCAGCGCCCTGTCGTTTTCAGAGCCTCAGACTTGTAACATTAAATTAGTCAATCTTATTTTAATAAATTAATGCATTTTCAGTAGCAACCCACCTGCAGGATCTTTTCCCCCTTCTCCAAGTCATTATTAGTATCATTACTATATGTACATGTTACCTTCAGTACTGGACCCTGAATCACTGAAAATGGTAGAATCGGGTTCTTCATTGTGTGCAGCAGTATCCAACTGATCATCAGTAGAGAAACTGATGCTTGGCAACTGTTCTGCTGATCCAGCTGATGAGTGGCCTTTGCTTTTTCCAACTGTGCGTTTAATCACATCTTTACCATTCTCTGTTCCAGGCCCAGCACATCTCAAGCTATCAGTGTCCTCATCTGAGATATCACTGTCTGCTAGCTTCTGTTGGTTGGCAAGGTCACTACCCCTTTCAAGTCCACTGTGACTACTCAAATCTTGTAAATCTTGGGTTTGTTCCTCAACTTCTTGTGTTTGCACTTCTAAAGAATCAACACTTGGACACACTTTCTCCTCGTCAGATTTCTCCAGTTGTGGTTGTGGTTCTATTGGTGCAGTGCTTGTTTCATTGACTTCTACTTCTACTCTATCTGTAGCATTACTTGTTGGAGTAGAGAGAACAGCAGCTTTTACAGAAACATTGACATTTACAGGCTCTCTGTCGCTGCTGAAGGATTCCTCTCCATCAAATTGGTAACTGTGCCCAGTTGCACCAATCACATCATCAGACTGAGGGAGTGGTACTTTGGCAGTAGCTTCACTTTCTTCTTCCTCTGCAAAAGTGAATGTTACAGTTGCAGAATCTGAGAACAATTGAGGTGTGTTTTTTTTTCAATTCATGTGGGTAGCAGCTACATGCATATCCCTCATTAATATCTTCAAAGGATTACAAATGTACACCTGTAGTAAATTTAGCTGTACTTGAAATTTCCATGTGCTTGCTCAGGGCCGGTGGGGGTTAAAGGTGAGCCAATTTTCATGCTGGTTTTTTTGGCAGCAGCTAAGATAGCTATGCTGTATTATTTCTCCTGATCCAGACTGTCATACATGAGACCCTCTAAGGGGGGGGGGGGGTGCTGCTGTCGCTTTTCGCTTCATAAAAAGGAAAAGTCTTGCTAAAAAACAAGCCAATGAAAGAGAAATGTTGCTGTTAGTTTTTATCAATTGTTTTCAGTAAATTCCTGTTGCTTGTCATTGATTAGCAGGAGGTTTGCCACCTATTTCGGGATTAGGCCATGTTGCCTGTTGCAGAAACCCTTGGAAGACCTCATGCACATGCATACTTCAGATGTTGAACATTATTAGGAACTTTGAACTCAGTTAAATATCGAATTGTCTATGATGAAAGTGGACTCAGATAGCAAATATATTGCTCAGTTATCAATTATTAAAACATAATGGCTTGTTACGTTTTAATGATTACTAATCTTGCATTTCATATATCCCAAAAAGTCATCAAGGAAGGCAATTTTCATTTCAGTCACAATTTACATGTACAGGGTAATATTTTACCAAATCACGAATCACAGGGTAGTAAAAAGCCTAATCACAGGATCACGAAATGACCTAATAAATGCTTCCTCTATGTACAATACACAAAGACACACACAGAGACAGGCAGACAGAGACGTATACCAAAACATGTGAAAATCCTATGAAATATAAAAGTGCTCTACTTGCACTGGCTGGAAATCTTATATTTTCCATGACTTTGTGTCTCACTGGTGGCACAGTTGGTAGCAGATCTAGAAGAGTGTTAATTGATAGCTTTTTGAATGTGTACACCTTCAAAGAAAAAAGTCATATTATAGCTCGACTTCTTCAAACGTGACCAAGAGCATTACTGCTTCGCTACAAATATTCTAAACCACAAAACACGACTTTTTACTGAAAATGCTTTGTGAATATTGAAATAGTGAATCCATACAGAAGCGTTCACCGGCCATATAAAAATTATGTGATCAACGTCTGAACTATTCTTTAAAACTACAGAAGTTGATTATCAAATGCAAGTACAAACTCGTGTCGAAATTACGAGTTTGTTTTAAAAAATTTATTTTTAAAGAAATTCTAACCTTCTTTGATCATCGCAAATACGCTGACTGGTGCGATTTGGCCCTCGTGAAATCTCAGCACTCCAAGAAATTCGCCCTCGTGGTTGAGAATGAGAGCGCCTTGTGGAAACTCGTTCTTGTCAAAATCCCCGAGTGGATGTACATATTTTTCATCCCGAGATTTCCCTCCTTCTCTCATCAGGAAAAAGTTCTTTTGCTCATATTTGAGGGCATACGATCTTGGGATGAACCCCTTGGCGCGATTACCGATTGCATCGAACAACACATAGCAGGTAGAACCCTTTTCAACTTCGGCAACAAAACTTCCTGACTTAAGCTTTAAATCAAGGGGACGGGTAGTAACTATGCTACTCTTTGAGAATGAAAACCGCTTGTCGACGTTTGTCAAGGCGATGCACGTTACACCGTCTACAACATGAATATCCGAGGCTTCTTTAAACAATGTGTCATCCAACACAAAACTTTCAAAACCAGTCGAACTTCCTTCCTTCAGAAACTCGGCAATAATTTTAAACTTTTTATTCAGTTTTCTCTGTATCTCGAGAAATTCCAGGTCGATCACTCCATCGCTGGTTACTAGAAAAACTTTGCATTTGGCTGCCAATTTTCTTTGTAAGTCTTTCGATCTTACAAGGCAAGCGCTTCCTCGGGTATGGAAGCCTTTCTCGCCATTTCCCAAATCGATCTCCTCGCTCAGCCTGCAGATGGCTAGTTCTGCTTTGGTTCTCTTTAAAGCCATAGTGCATAGAACTTCTTTGCTTCGCTGCTAAAGTCGTCTTTAAATGTATCAATTAAGGGAAAAAAGCAAGATAGAAAAAGTAAATGCGGTGCCCCTCCCGTCGAACACCGAGAATCTCCCTTTTGGTTGTTGACTCTTGACGTCTTGACAACGAAAAAACAGGGGGGCGTGTGAAAGAAAATGACGTCAATTTTCTTTGTTTGTGCCCCATTCTATTTACTTGGCTGCCACACATGGCTTATGACTTTTCTGGGCTCCAACGGCTGGGCGATTCAAATAGAAGTAAATATAAACGAAGTATGCCACCAATGCCGTAATAGTTTTGGTTCTAGCGGGATGATTCTTTGTGTATTTGCCAGTGCCGTAGCCGGACCAAAAAACAAGACGAGGCAAGAACTTGCGAATGTCGGAGAAACAAAGCCACTTTACCCTCATAC
>JANSTQ010153107.1:0-21808 GCA_026167885.1 Bergia puertoricense
CCTCCCCCCCCGCCCCCTTATCAAAAGTTAGGTTGTCGACGACTCCTTAGGTGTTCCTTGCGAGACCACGAAAACTTGCGGCGGCATGTAGCATTGCCTTTTATTTAAGAGACGCCACTTACTGTGATCAGGCATCGTAGCCTTTACATTGTTTGGATCCAGTTCTTCCAAATTAAGAAAATCGGTCACACGCTTGATGGATACTTGAGCCTGTTTGAAGATGACAAATTCGTTAAAATTGGTACGATTTTAATATTTAAAGAATTATTTGAATTCGGCGGCCTTTTTTGACCTTTTTCGTTCCTGTATAAGTTCACAGGACTTTTCACATGTTTATTATACTCAGAGGTGTATTCAACAAGTAACAGAATTACAAATAAAGCTAGAATGCTGGTCGGTGAAGCAGCAGAGATTTCACAGATTTCTTTCATAGTTCGGTTTGCCATCCACAGGGTTATTTTCGCCGAGTTTACATCCCATATTTTTTTCAGAATAAACTTTAAATTTTTGTTCTTTAAGCTAGCAACCTTTAGATTTTTATCTTCGTTTTTCATCTTTAAAATATAAAGAAGCCAAAGTTTAATCCCAGATTTATTATTATTATTATTATTATTATCACTACTATTAGTTATTTTTATTATTTTAAATATTATTATATTTAATATTTTATTATTATTATTATTATTGTTATAAAACGATGGTATATAAACTGTATTTAAGTCGAGAGGAGATCAAAACCTTGCCCTAGTTTTTCCCTAGTGCGTTCGAAAGACCGTATTTTCGAAATAGAATATTTCCAAATAGCCTTTCGAAGCAGTAAACAATAAAGCAATTATCCAGATTATGAATGAGGATGAGCTAACAGCTTGCTTTGTATATTTCCAAAGAAGCATACTTTTCGATTGAAGGGATCAAGATTTCTATTTCTCATATTCCTACTCTGGTATACGATCAATCAAGCGCACTCTTACACGTATGAGGTACTTTGCATGGAGCAACCTCCAGCAAAAGGTTCCCCAAATTATTGTACCTGTTCCCTGATCGATGCCCCTTGTTCTCTGAATAAAGTACCTTGTACCTGTTCTCTAAATGAGGTACCTTGTACCTGTTCTCTGAATGAGATGCCTTGTACCTGTTTACTGAAAACTAAAAATTACCTGGACAAGCGCTACAATGACATTTGGAAACATCGTAATTGGGAAACGAAGGATGTTGAAGAGTGAGATGGCCACAAATGCTTTTGCTGCAGTCAATTCATTGCCAGTGTACACATAGATTGCGAACGTAGCCAAGGAGACCTAAAGATAAAGTAAATTTAATGATAAGGGACTGAAGCTCTTTAAGAATTAAACATTTTTTTCTGTTAATAGAGGGATTTATTATAGAAGTTAGTTTTTGAATTACTAAGAGTAAAGTTTCAAGACAACTTGTTCCTATGAAGAATGAGCGAAATTATTTCATTGTAATTAACGTTAAAATTACTATAAACATCACCACCAACAACAAAAACAACAATAAAATTATCTAAAAACATCAATAGCAGAAGAAACATTTAAATACCGTATACGACGTTAGTGCTTATCCCTGAATCTGCCGAATGTGGAATTTCCGGAGCATTCAAGGAGAATATGTTTAATTTAATTTGGAATAAATTTTCAAGCAGTATTCGTCTTACTTTATTTCAAAAGTTTTTTTTATTGATCACCAAACCAATATAGGTAGATAAAATTAATTTTAGAAGTATCCTTTTCTACTGAAAACAAAAAACAGATAAAGTTTAATTAACTGATGCAGGTGGTATGCTCAGACGTTTGTTCAAAAAATGTTCGCATTTTGGTTACGAAATATTGAAACAGTTTTGCCTCATGAAACTCTGATAAAAACCGTTTAGTTTCAGGGCCTCTTCAGCAATTTTAAAAACAAAATCTAATACTATTTAGAAAATAGAAGCGACAGTACGCGCGCTCTGATTCGTTGCAGTTGCGTGCTCTAAAACTGGATAGAGCCACGGATTACGTCATATCACGCTAGCATAACTTCCCGCGTACGGCAAGAACAAGCTTTTCAAGGTCAAATAAATCATTTTTAAAACGTCAAACTGCTTATGGTTTTAGATTATCTACTTTCTAAAAGAAATAAAACAGTGTCACGCGTGGCTCTACACAAGAATAGAACACGGAGTGTCCTACTACGCCACTCCGTTTTCTATTCTTGTATAGAGCCACGCGCGACACTGTTTTATTCATTTAACAAAGGAGGTTTAAAGGGATTTAAGGAGTAGCACCAACCCTGTGTGCAGAGTCTTGTTTTATAATTACCGTACATGGTCTAATAAACGTCACTCACTAATAAACACCTCCTATCCAATAAAAGCCCCTGCCAAATTTCTATTTTATGATAAAAGGCCTCTCTATCAGTAAACGCCCCGTATCTGACGTCTATCATGTTTCAAGAAATAGCCAAGCGGCGCGCGCTGTCTTTCCCTCTCAAAAGACATCAATCCCAGAAAGCGATGCGAGATTATTAATAAGTGTTGTTGTTTGCTCATCGTTAGCACGAATTCGAGCAAAATTAGACACAAACAGCCAAGCTCTGGTGATTGGTATATTCAACAGTGGAGTTCCTTACTAGCTCATTTGCAACTCTAGCTGTCGGATGCATTAAAAAGTAGCGAGTTAATTATGGCCATTTTGAGACCTTTTCTTTTCCACGCAAGGATTTCTGGGATGATGCCATATGTTCAGTCAGACGTTCCTAGCACGCAACAGTCGGTTAGCCGTTCGAATCAGTACTTACCAAAAAAGGTGCACACGTAAAAGTGAAGTTGAAGCTTGCATTGAGGTAGGCAGCGTTTCGAAGATGTTGAAGCTCCTTGTCTCGGATACCGCTTACTTTCTTCATGAAAGATTCCTCCCAGGCGTACAGTTTTAGAACCTGTAAAAATGACACTCTTTTACCTTAATACTGGCGGCAGCAAGGAACACCTTATAAAAAAAAACTCTGTATGGAAATACTGTCTACTGCGTCATCAAAATTGCTCCATTATTAACTGATTTTACGGTCCGGCTGCACAAGACTTTCTATTGGAACTCCCGGATAGATCGATTTTTTTAGACTTGTACATGTATGGGATTACACTCGATTCCTCAAAATGGTAGAATATTGCTAAAACTGATGAAATTGATTTACCGTCTTATAATTTGGCGTGTACTTGTGTATTCTGTGAGGCTTGGAGTCACCAGGAGCGATTTAACATAGGATATGTTCACCATGTAAGAAAAACTAATTGCGCAACCTGACCCAAAAAATTCAAACCATAAACTTGGGCTGCGTGTGACAAAAACAAAAAAACTGAATGAGTGAAACAAAATTCAATCTGCAGCAATCGTTTTTGCTCACATCCTCGTCCTCGTTGTTTAGACTTCCTTATCGTAAAACGTAATATTAATAAAATTAATAATGCAGTCAATAGAAGTGGCGTGACAACTGTTTTCACAAGATCATTGTTGTAGTTTTCAAGACTGTGGCAACGTTTCTGGCAAAACGAAGATGGCAGCGAGTTGGTGGGTCTCTTTCATTCCAAAATCATTCATTTCCTTCAAAATGCCCGGATTAAAAATCCATCAAAGAAAAAATAGTTGTAACACAATGTTCTTTCCGACAATCGAAATAACGAATCCAAATGATGATTTAAAGTGCCTATGAAGCGAAATTTTTTCCGGCACAGTTTAAAAATATACTGTTTTAAATATACAATTCCAAAGTTTGAAAAGCCGACGATAAAAATTGTGCATTTTACAAGCGCTGAAAGTTGAGCGATTTTTCCTTTAAAAAAATGGTCAGGGAACTGGGTACGAATTTATTGCTTGTGACGTCCGTTTGTTTGCTCAAGTTTGTTTACGCCATTTGATTTTCAAGGCGAAATTCCGAGAGATAATGGTGCAACTCTTATTGTTCGGTGCACAAGGCAACGCAATACGCTCTCCTTTCTTACTATCGGCCATATTGGCTTGAATTTTATCAAACAATCCTCAATTGTTGTCATAACCTTCTTAAACTTTGGAACTGTGTATTTCAAACAATATATTTTAAAATTAAACCGAAAAGATATTGCTTGATAGGCACTTTAAGTGCAAGTTATAGCCTTTTTTCCATTTTCTTCACCAAGAGTTAGTAGCAAACGGTTGAAATTTTTTTATTACGATTCTGACGTCACTTCCGGGGACTGTAATACTTAGAAAACACATCACCTTCATGCCACCAAGTATTTCATTCATCATTTTGATCCTCTCATCTTTTTCAGCCATTTGCTTAACCTGAAACATACAAAACTTTAAGTTGTTAAAAGTGCCTTTTTATTTCTTTACAAGCCAGTCGGCAAAGGTGTTGCACATCTTTGAATTGTACCGAAACTTAAGCATACAACTATAACTACAACTAACAGTATAGTTTCACACGACGTTTTGTCCAGCAATGCTGAACTTCATCAGGTGTTTGTCGACTGGTGAGTGGTGCAGTTAATACGATGTGGGATCGTAATCCTCTTCTCCTGTTGATGATTTTCTCTATCTTTTATCTTTTCTAGAAACTTTTTTTTTAGAAATTTACTCGGTAAATACAATGTGTTTCATGCAGAAGAGATAAGAATTCCGTTGCTAAATCACCTGCAGTTTCCGCTGCACTTTGGAGACCACGAAGTTCAATGGAACCAGCAGAACCATGACTCCAAACCCTGCCAGGACAGCAGTCCCCATGGTGTCGAACAGGAAGTACAGAGCAAGGGCAGTCTGGAACACTGTGGCCCAGATCAGGTTCACGTACGACATCAGATCCATCAACCGTTGTGCGTCAACCGACATCAAGTTCACCATTTCCCCGGCGGTTGATAACTTCCTGGAAGCATTACTAAGGAGAAGAGCCTGAAGAGAAAACATTTAAATGGCAAGACAACTAATGATTAACTAGTTAGTAACTGACTGCATTTTGTTTAGTAAGTAGTTAGCCATGAATAACTGGATAACAGGTCATTATCATATAAACGGTATCTGCCTGTTCGGATGTTCTACACTAAAGTTGTTAAAAAAAGTTATATCTCCGGAGAGATAAGTGTTTTAGTATGAAGGCTGTAGAAAGTCGTACAGCCCTACTGCTCTTTTCGGTTGAAAGCTGTTCTATACATCTTTCCGAATAGTGCTGGAAGTGTACCAAACCTTTTCAAACAGATTTGGAATTGGGAGATTTTTCTAGGATTTCTGACCACAGCCGACAAACCATTCCTTACCATGCCGAAGATTTCCGGAAATTTTCAGAAAATTGCAATCGTTAAAATTTGTTACAAAACGTTCTGAGCATTTTCGAAAGATTTCCAACTTTTTACGAATTCGACTCCTCACAAAGGTCGCATCGCTTAATTGGCCCAAACGTTATGACCTCCAGCAACACATTTTCTCGTCCATCACTCCCACTCAGTCAATATCTCAGGTATATAGTATGATATAGCGTTAACTAAGAGGACGCCCCAAGAACACCTGGAGGCGTGATGTTGAAGCGGAAATGAAGAGCTGGGGTCACACATGGAACACCTTAGAGAGACTAGCCCGAGACAGGACGAGATGGAGGAAGGAAATCGTTGATGGCCTATGCTCCAGGAGGAGCTAAGGGCCAAGGGGGGTGGGGGGATAGCGTTAACTAAAATAAAGAACAATAATGGGGAAAGTCAAACAAACCAGGAACCTACTAAAAACTGGTTTTAGAAACAGGCACCTCTTGAAATAATCTGAAATACTAGGGAGTTTAAGTAATCACTGCGGTTACGTCCACTAAGAAGGCGTAAAACAAAAGGCCTAATTACAAAAGACAATCCACTGCACGTGAACATGCACTAAGTTGACCACCTGGCCACCGTCGAGTTCAAAATTACAACATGAAAAACACTGACTTGAGGTTTTCTTGAGAATGTGAACGTCGATACACAGAATGTACCGTTAGTAGTTCTGTTTTACAACCAGGGCTTGCCGTTTGGTTGATCCGCACTCCTACATACAAACAACAATATAAAGGAATGGATGGCAAACGAAGGAAAAGAGAAAAACAGAAAGTTGATTTTCAGCTGCCGTTTTCCGAGCCGTAGCCGTAGCAGCTGCTTAAAGTCCCCACTGCTTTTGAGCTACGAGAACTCGCATGGTGAGAAAGGTCATTATTATTGGGTTGCGACACACGGACGGTATAACACAGTCACTTTAATGCCGAGGCATATGTGTCAAGGGATGCACAGATGGATAAACTGCACCACGCAGTCACTTGAAGAAAGTCTCTTATTGTAATAACAAATGTATATCCAGAAATTGTGGGAAAAAGAGGGAACTCAGGAAAAATCTGAGCTCCAGATGGGAATTTTTATTATTATTATTATTATTATTATTAGATCATCTTCTCACTTCAGTCACCTTTTTGTACACCAAGCCGAGGATACATGTTCGAAGCCTCATTCCAATGGTCAGTGCCGTGTGGAAATACTGATGTAAGAAAACGGACTGTGTAAAAGCTGCCACAGCCATTGCCACTGCATAAACATATCCCTTCCACTCAACCACAGAAGAGTCTTCCGTATACTCAATGAGTAACCTGTGTGGCAAAGACGTGCAATGTTTTGATTTACTTTGGTGCATGAATAGAGGACAGTAAATGACCTAGTGGGGATACGACTTCTATTTTCGAGTGTTGAAAAAATATCTCTCCCAAGTGAGCTCGAGTGAAGCAAACAAGTGAGAAATCTTTGCAACACGAGAAAATGCTACTTCCTCTGATTGAAGAAAATGAGAAACCTCTGACTTGCACTTCAATTGTATGTCTTTTGGACTTTCTATTTGGATAACTAAAAATACCACTATGTGCATGTCATGCTTACTTCATCGGCTTTCGCTGGATTGGGTTTTTATTCTGAAGAAAATGAATGATCTTGGAACGTGAGAGACGCACCAACCTGCAACCATCTCCATCCTTTTTTCTTCTTATTTTAACAGCTTTATTTGAAATTATGAATCAATCAAAAAAAAATTATCAAATAAGCTAGAATCTTGAAAACTAAAATACTCGTTGCCACGTCACTTTCGTGACGAAATGTATTTGTTATAGGTTGGCCAAAGGTCTAACGTTCCTTGGATAAGTAACATAAATTTCTGATTTCGGAAAAGAGAGACTGCAGTGAGACCTTTTAAAGGGCGAAGTAGAATACAATACATGTATACCACATGCACGATTTCAACTTACTTCAATATTTGAGGCTGAACAAACTGCAAAACGTCATAGACAAGATGTGTCACAACCATCAACACAAGACTTCCAGCAAATTCTTTAACAACAACTTTCACCAGGGAAGGCTTCTTTTGTGGTTTGGCTTTTTTGGGTTCAAAGGCAACTTTCTCATTGTCTTGTTCCACCTGCTCCTCTTCCTTCAGTTTTGTTGTCTCATCTTCACTCGGTTCTGTCTGCTTTTCAAACAACAATCTGATAATGCAAGAATTTAAAATAGAAGCTGCAGTTTACAAGCCTATTTTGTTCACCTTCTACCTAGTTGAAATTTGTTTCTATAAATGGTTATGTATTCTCCGTATATATTACCAGCCCAAAGCAACCTGTAACAAATTTTAACCTTTTTTAAACAACACTACTGTTTGCCAATATATTTTTAACTTTATTTTCTTATACATATTATACGTTTTGATGTCATCAATCATTTTTGTTCTCACAGACTATCTGTTGTAGTGTTTGTGCTGCTACTTACTGTCAGTTGTGTATAAAAGAAGTCAGTATATAATCGAGAAAAACTACTTAAAATAAGAAAAAAATAAAAAAACGGGTAGTATTATTGTAATACGTTCCAAAAAAATGACACACGTCTTCCAGAACATGCCACATAATTATGGTAAAACATTTGAAAATACCTTCTCAAAACAATGTCAACATATCAGATTCTGGAAAAATTCAAATCAATAAAAAACACTGTTGAAAGGGTTTGGTTGTAACTGCAAAGAAATATCTGAACAAAATAATCACTCAACCTTGTTCTTACTTTTGTTTAAACTTTTTCTGTTCTTCTGTATATTTCTCTTCAATTCTTGGCACCATGTGTGAAGCCTTGTTTTTCTTGCTGAGAGCCCACAGATCCTCATCTTTCAAAGGTCGCTTATATCCTGTCCATACCAACCTATCACAAACACGTTATGAACGATAGTGAGCTAGCACAGTTTCAGACCACGCCAGCCTATCATAAACACAATATGATTGATGAAGAGTTACGGCGGATCCAGTTCTAACCAGTCTAAGATAAACACATGATGAAAAATGGTTAGTACGGATCCAGTCTATACCAATCTATGACAAGCACGTTATGAAATATGAGTTAGAATACGGATCCAGTCCAAACCAACCTATGACAAACGCGTTATGAAATATGAGTTAGTATACGGATCCAGTCCAAACCAACCTATGACAAACGCGTTATGAAATATGAGTTAGTATACGGATCCAGTCCAAACCAACCTATGACAAACGCGTTATGAAAGATGGTGAGTTGTACGGATTCACTCTAAACATATCCACGACAAACACGTTGTGAAAGGTGGTGAGTTAGTAAACCAACCGATAACAATCATTACAAGTTATGAAAATATTGTGTTAGGACGGTCCAGACCATACCAACTTACCACAAACACGTTACAACAGATGGTGAGTAAGTACGGATCCAGTCCACACTAACATGTTACAAACAAGTTAAGAAAGATGGCACGTTTGTACGGATCAAGTAAGTTGTAACGAGTAGAAGAAATGGAGGAGATAAAAGAAAAGGAGAAGAGGAAGAACAAAAGAAGAAGGAACTGATGGTAAAGAAGAAGAATATCAACTAGAAAACTTGACATGTTTAATTGTAAATTTTGTAAATACTCCAGTATTCTGATTTGTAATTTCTAATTCTATGTAATGTTTTAAATTTGTAAACTACGCAATCCAGCCAAATGGCTGCGATGTCAGTTTTATTAATATTGAATCTATCTATCTAAAAAATATAATAACGAGGAGGATAACGAAGAAGGTGAAGACAACGATGATGATGATGAAGGATGAAAAAGAAGAGAAGGAAGAAGATAAAAAAGGAGGAGGGAGGGAGGTGGAGAGGAGAAGTGCGATAAATTTTAAGTGAAATTCAACGCAAAAACTCAGTCCGACAATTCATTTTGTTTGAATCACAAAACCTTTTTTTTTCACTTTCGATTTCATCCAATGTAAGGAGGGATTTATATGCTGCGATGTCGTCTTGATTTTCATTAGGAATATGTATGAAGTCGGGTTGAAAGTTGGCACGATTCCAAAAAAAGGCCCTGGTGACATATAGCAAGAATATAATCCTTCACAAGTTACTGGCTATGCAAACACAACAGGTGCTGGTTTGTAAAAACCTAATTAACGATCAATACGTGCGGCAAAAATTGTAGCCCTTTCTTGAAAACACGAAAGGAGGCCATTTCAACCTCTGTTCCCATGACGTCCATCTGCTGTCAAAAACTGTTCAAAATGAATAAACTAACCAGTGTAAAATCAACAACAACAATACACTCATTTTTTTTTATAAGAACCTTTTTTATAATAACGTTGAGGCTGAAAAAATCCTAAAATTTAAGAACATGCTAAGAACATACTGAGGCTGGGGATACGTAGAGAACATTTATTTTATATACTGTATTCAGTGGAGATAATTTGTTGTTAAACTGTTAAATTATTAATGGTCGTGCAACATCGCCTGATGGCTACTCCGAATGTGGATATACAAAGGCAACTAGTGACACTTGTATATCTTTTAAGAAAACACCAAATTACTGCATCCAATCCTAAAAAAATAAGAACATTTTAATTACATTTGAGGCTGAAATGCCCCAAATAATTAAGAACATACAGCCTCATCCCCAAAATTTGACGTTCTTATAAAAAAGAACTAGTGTACATTTTTATTCCACCTCGACTTGTAACGATTGACAATTTTTTAGGTAATTAAAAAGTAGACAGATGCTAGTTGTACACTCTTTCAAACTTCTGTTTCACAGCAATATCATGCTGACTTGTGGTTTTGTTCCCTCAAACGTAATCATTCGGTTCACGAATAATGACTATTTTTAAAAGAATATTTGCATTTTGCACAGTCAACTTAATGGCTCTTAAAACTAAAAACAATGCGAAATGGAAAGAGCCTTTAACTTCGGCCATTTGACACTGTTTACTGTGGTGTTTTAATTTTAATTTCAGCAGAGGACAAGCTTACTGAAACACGTCGATGATAAGTGGGGAAAAGGCTCAAGTGTCAAAGAAAAACTTTTCATCAAATCCGGCAAACAAAGCGGTAAGTGGTAACTTGAAAACGAAGCGCTTAGTCTGAATACAGAATAGTTTTCTTTTAAAAGAGCTGTTTCTTTCCATCGCTTGGCAAAAGACATTAACTTCCACTACAAAGAAGCGGAAAGAAACGGTTTTGCAATTGTACGTAGCAACTGTGACTGAAGTGTCCATTTAAACAACCATTATAAATACTTTTTTTTCGCTTCGACAAAGCGGAAATCAACTGACAAGTGATGATGCCACGCATGATGTGAAGAGGAACACTAGCTATAGTGACTATAGTGGAAGTTTTTAAGCTGATGGAAGTATAGCTGAATGAAATATCAACAAATTTTTAATTACTGAAAACTGGGCTGTTTACAATTCGTATGGAAAAGCCAGTTGGAAAAGATGGCAAAAGTATAACACGTATGAGGTTTTTCGTTTTTTCCAATAATTTTTCAGTGGAATTATCTCCACTATTTGAACATCCAACTGAAAATTCTGGGAATTTTACCATTTCCATGGAAACACTGCAGTCCTCAGTTGAGAATTTTAATTGCAGGTGCCGTGTAGGTTATTCTACTTGGAAAATGATGGAAAACTTCAGACGTATTCCTCTTTTGCCATTCCAACCAAAATGACAGGGATGACTTTACCATTCAGTTCATACCATGCACCCAACTATAGTTTTTCCATACAAAAGGCAAACGACCCTGATCTTCTTATATAATTAAATATACAGCAATTTTAGTCTAGAATTCATAATAATGTATGCAGACAAAAACTCTACTGTTTCTCCAGTTAATATGCACTTTCTATTTAGAACCAGCTAAGCAACTATTTTTTTGTAGATAATATATTTATGTATTGTAATATAAGAACAAAATATGAAAACAATATATAGAATTGTACTAATTGTGAATCATTTCATGGTTGAACAGTTTTGTAGATCTCCAGTATCATGTCGGAGATCTGGAGTTGATTGAACAGAAGACTTGATATAGTTTGAATTGTATACAAGACAACAGTAAGCATTTCTCAAGACAAGAGTGACAAAATTGAATCAACTGATAATGCCCATAAATGTATAAAATGGGAAAAATAAAATGTGATTTTTGTACAGATCAAAGAAGATAAAAAACGACCTTTTGTAATGACTTGTTGTTTAATTATTTTCCTGAGTTTTTCTTTGCAAAACAGTACCACATTTTCTAATTAGTTGTTTGGGGTTGCACAGGCACCATGGAGCAAGGAAGGGGGGGGGGGGGCTGGGGGGCTTTAGCCCCCCCCAATATTTTAAAATTTTTTTAAGAGTTAATGAGAAAGAGTGTCTTCAGTCTCCCCAATAGTGAGTCACTAATCAGCCAATCCCCCAGTCTCAAAGAAGCTCTGCGGTCCTTGCATTGTATGTTTCCTGAAATGTGTGAACTCGTGGTTTTAACTCCATTAAATAATACAATTATAAAAATTAATTAAATATAATTAACCAGTCAACAAAGTTTGGCACTCAGTTGTTCATTGACTTGAATTGTTGATTAGTTTGTTGGTTTAAGGTTATTGTTGGATGTACTGTTCTGCAATGTGTGCACATATATGTGCCAATTCAAAGACAGCTGGGAAAGTTGATCAGTCAGTTGTCTTGAATAGTTTGAAATTTCGATAGTTTATAGGTCATAGATCTATCGTACTAGTAAATTTATACATTCCTTACCAGTTTAGCCACCAGAATGTCAGCTTGGAAAAAATATTGGCACTATCTTCAGGGCATGGTTTCTTTGGACATGCATGGGTAAAATGTGATATTTAACTTGTGAATAAACTGCAATATTATTCTCTGAAGTGGAGGTGAGTAGCACTGGATGTTTACTGAGCTTTGAATGTGGTGAGGTGAAAACACATGTATGCTGCTCATTGATACTGAGGAGAGTATGTATATTGGCAAATAGCGAACCAGTGAACATGGAAGCAAACTGAAAATGAAGAAACTTTAGAATTTAGATGAGTCTGGAAACACAGAATACTACTTTCAGTACTGAGCTGTACATGCTCACATCTGTGCTCACTCCCGGGGAGGGGGACTCCCAACTTTGGAGGGCGGGGATGCTCGTCGGGAAATTTCAACTGAACCCCTAAAAGGTACCAATCTGGGCGTGGCTCAAACGGATTTTTACCCCTAAGAGGTACTAGTCAAAAACTTATTATCATAAACTTCTGATGGTCATTCTAAAAATTTATTCAGTTCCTATACTTTTGTCACTAGGAAACCCCTAAAAGGTACCACGTTGTATGCAAATGTCAAAATTTTGTCTTCAGTATCCTAAGCGGTACCAGATCCTTGGATTTTTACCCCTAAGAGGTACGACAAGCATTCCCACCCTCCAAAGTTGGGAGTCCCCCCCCTGGGACAATACAATATAATACATGTAGTACAGTACATTACAACACAACACAATACAATACAATACTGTGCATTACAATACAATACAGTACATTAGTACATTACAACACAACACAATACAATACAATACAACACAATACTTTTTTATTTCTACCAATTGGGGCTTTTTAGAGTCAATAACAATTTCAGGAATTTTTAGTCCTGGTATTGCTTTTTCAAATTTAGACTTTCACAGCTACTGCTATAAATTTTGTGGGTGAGCACCTTGAGGCAGACTTCTCTTCATTTCAGTTAGTTACTTTTCACTAGTGGTAATATTAAGGGTAACAGTTATTGTTGCTTTAGTATGATGAACTGATCAGGGGATGCTCCCTTCAACTGATGTGCTCCCCTTTCCCCTTGAGTGTGTGGTTTTCTTGCTGATTTTTCTAGAAAAGGATATAATGCCTGAGTATCGTGGAAAATAGCACTGTTTTCACAAAGAATCTATGTTTTTTCCACTTTGCTCCAAGATTTTTAGCGTGGGTCATCACTTCACAGATTCAGGATGTATGCAATAAGCATAATACGGGCTATGTAGCAACCATGGTGCTTTTATTGACCTGTTACGTATTTGCCTTTATAGATGCGTGTTTGTCTTCTCCTAAATATATACAGGGTAACTCGCTTTCTGCAGTTTGATCTGAAATAGTGAATAGAAAATTGCTCTTTCGGATCTGAAACAGGGTAAGGATTTAAGGCTTGGGTGGCACACCCATAACCAAAATATGTATGAGTACCCCCCTCCCCCTAAGGATCTTGCTCCTTTGCAGTCAAATAGTGCTCCAACTGCAGTAAACATCAAGCTATTCAGTTCCAGTAATACTCCCATGACATGTACCATTCTTGAGTTTTCAAGTTCAAGTTAGTCCAGTCACTGGCAACAAATGCACGTGTAATTGAAGTAAAATATTCACTAGACAATGTGAAAAACCTGAAAGCTTGTCATCCAACATTACAAGAGTTCCGTTGCTTTCATCCTTAGGAATCTAAAGGACGCCCATGGCAAGCCTTACTTTTCAAATTTTCTTGACACCTACTTCGACCTGTACGTTCTCACTACGACTGCCAATAACCCAGATGTCACGTAAGTGCAAAACTGCTAAAATAAAATAAGTTCTTTTGGACTAAAGTGGTTTATTAGCATCTGTGATATATCATTTTTATTGCAGCTTAAACGCCAAACTGATTAATGCCCAGTGGCACTGGGAGTTTCGACAAGGGCCCCACTCTTCCAACTGTGTCCCAGTTTAGTTTTGATTCCTTACGTTCTTTCTCCATGGATCGTCGCCACGTTTTTCTTGGTCTCCCTGTCCGGCGTTTCCCGTGTGGTATCCATCTTGGTTTAATCCTAGGTAGGGTGTTAGCCTCCATTCTCAACGCTTGGTCTAGCCGTCTAATCGTCTGCTCTTCACGACAGTTGAAAGTGGTTATTATTGATTAATGGTTAGGTCTTGATTACTTATCTCGTTTGGCTAGAAGATCCTCCTTACACGTCGTGGGCTTTTTGTCGGGAACCTGCCAAGTTTCTTAGTGGTTGTTTTATTCATTTTCCAGTGTAGAAGAACGTTCAACATATTGCTTTTGAGAATGGTGAGCTTAGCATTTTGGAGTGGCTTGGTTTGCTTTGGATATCCTTATCAACATATCTTTCCTGCTGTCTCCATCGGTAGTTACTTTACTGCCTAGGTCAAAGTGAATCCGACCACCTCCTCCACTTTCTGGCTAGATCTGAATTCTGGTTGGTTACTGATGGTGTTCATCTTTAGAATCTTTGTCTTGCCAATTAACATTCACTTTTAAGCCAATCTGAGATGCAGATGAGGTGATTCGATTTCTCTTCTCGTAGGCTGTCACGATGGCGAGTTGACACTAAACCAGTGTCATCGGCCAAAATAAGATCTTCAAGTATGTGTTAAGTGTCCATTGGGTCGCCCCTTCTGATATTCAATGGTCTTCCTAATGACTCAGTCCATGGCAAAATAAAGAGAAGAAAACTGAAAGAATGCATCCCTATTTGACTACTGTCTGAATACTGAAGATGTCTGTCAGTTGCTATCCGAAGATCACTTTGTTCTGAAAGTCCTCATACAACATTTTGATGAATTTAACAATTGCCTGAGGATCTTCCAGTGTCTTGCAATGGATGTTATCGAAAGCTTTTGTGAAATTTACGAACAGGACACAAAGTTTGCTGGTTTATTCTGCAGACTGCTCGAGGATTTGCCTAAGTACGAATATCTACATTGTAGTCTATACATGATCGCCCCTTCCTGAAGCCTGTCTGTTTTTCCCTGATGTTGTCTTCCACTGCAGTAGAAAACCCGTTTATGAGGATATGGCTGAAGAATTTACTGATGAGTGAGAGAAGCGTAGGTCACCTTTCTTTGGTAGTTTTACAATAGGTCCAGTTTTCCATTTTACAGGTGGCTGCTCCTTTTCCCATATCTCCTGAAAAATTGGTCACAGCAGCGTAAATATTTCCTGGTTGTCTGCCCTCATCTTTTCTGTGCATATCTCATCCTCCCCTGGTGTCTTATCAGTTTTCATAGTTTTTGATTTGTCCGGCTGAATTCTTAAACTGTAATTAGTTCTGCAGAAATTTCTATGTCTTCTTCAGTCTCGGGAATGTTTGATGTTCTCTTTCTCTCCAAGACTTATATCTCTCTATTATCTTTGCCCCTTTCGGGGGTGTTTTGACTGGTTCCAAACTCCCCTCCAAATTTTCTTGGTGGTCTCAGTGTATAGAGTTCACATGGGCATCGATGTAGTGTCGTTTATCATTTCTGCAACTCCGCGTGACTTGATATATTCTGTGGCAAGACGTTCTTTAAGTCGAAGTTAGTTTAACAGCCGTTTCTTGGTCTCTACTAGTATCCGTTTCACTGTCTTTTCCAAGGTCTCATTATTAATCCACTCCTCTTGTTATATCTTTGATGTCCTAGAAGTTTCCTGATTACCTTGTTAAAGTCATGGATCTTCA
Organism: Bergia puertoricense; assembly: GCA_026167885.1. Lineage (NCBI taxonomy): Eukaryota > Metazoa > Cnidaria > Anthozoa > Zoantharia > Parazoanthidae > Bergia > Bergia puertoricense. Next base: position 15,789 of record JANSTQ010153107.1, read on the forward strand.
TTTCGGTATCATTCCCAAGTATCTTGAATCTGTTCCTGAGTAAATTGATGAATTTCTTTTGAAGTTCAGAGTTGTTGAACTTGGCCGTATCGAAATATCTCTCTCTTCAATTACCTTTTGTTTCAATATCACTTTTCCACAAAAAGATGGTATAATTGCTACTTACGTCAGCCAGTCTTTTTACCCCTGGCATCATTTAGTGAATATCTCCATTTCCTGTTAATGATGAGACGGTTAACTTCGCAAAAACACGCATAGTATGTTCCCATTCTTCTTCATAATTCCAAATCCATGTTTCCCAATAGTCCTTTCTCGGTTGCTGTTGTCACCAACAGCTCTTGTACTACAAGTAGCACAGCATGTTTTGGTATTTCTTCTACCAAAAGCTAGATTTTCATGTGTAGAACTCAAGCACGCGTAGATACGTCTCTCATCGATAGGTTTGTATTCCTTAAAGCCCGCGCTTCTTTGTCCATGATGAGTGCCATTCCCTGAAAGTGAGTGTTTTCTTAACAACCTGACCAAATGATTGTGTCACCTGTGGGGAATGGTCGCCTTATTAATCCTGTCTACCGTGCTTCTTGAACTGGATGTAGTCTGTAGTAATACATCCCCCTAATAGTCTGTACAAATTTCCCAGTCTGGTATAACGTTCGTACATTCCAGCATCCAGTATGGAGAGTTTCTTTTGTTGTCAGGGTGTTAGTTGTCCCGTTGACTTTGATCCCCATCTGTTACAAGACCATTTTCATGGTCTTCTTGGTTCCCGCCACCGTTGGTAAAGATTTTTCTTGTTGCCGAGTATTTCTTAAAGGGTAGGAATGTTGGCCTCCCTTTCTCATCCGGGCCTGAAAATAATGGAGTAACAACAAAATTGCTTGGTTTGTTTGAGGCGTTACAAATATCTAGTTTTCTTCATCTGTTTTGTGCTTCTCGGATTTACTCAGAACAACAGAAAATTTTTTGCTACAGATGAAAATTTCGTTTCAAACACATAAACCAGACGCAATGTTTTTCGTCTAAAGCTAAGTTCCACACTAGACGTAATTTGCAACTTGGATAAAACTCTCCGTCTGACACGAAATTTTCGTTTTCAACGTTGTAACAACGTTAAACTACACACGTTTCGCCCTCATCATGCGGCATGCGTCATGATCTTTTAGTACAACTTGCAACATAACAGATTATAAGTTAAAAAATTGCACTTTAATCAGGATGCCGGCGTATGATGATGACCCTTGGTCCATCCTGTTCTTCGTGATATTCCTGGTGATCTGTATGTATATCTTCGTCAGTATCTTCTTGGCTGTTGTTTACAAGAACTATAGGAAGCATCTGAAGGTTGGTACAGTTGATTTCTGTGGGTGGACAGTCTACAATACAGTTAAGGCTGGTTCACACTAGCGACGCAACGACACAAACGCAAGCGCAAGCATCTCATCCATGAAAATATTATTTTATGCACATCACATTAGTCACAGTTCAGCATCAACAGAATAAAAGAATACCTTCATGGATGAGATCCTTGCGCTTGTGTCGTTGCGTCGCTAGTGTCAACCAGCATTTACCATTGATTACTTTGTAAGATTAAGAAAGTCTTACGATCTAAGTTGAAAAATAAAGTCAAATTTGCGGCTCTTTCTGTGAGACTTATAAAAGGTATAAAAGTATGGATAGCATTTGTTCTTAGTGTTACAGCTTGGCTGCTAGGGACCAATCTGACAGTAGCTGGATAAGATAAGTCAGTTATGCGTGTTTCACGGATGTTCACACTGGAGAAACAGGCAAAGTAAGGATAATCACAAGTAAAAGAAACAAGAAAATGTTTGTTTTTCTTGTGCTTGTTCTGGTGCTTATTTCATGCATGTTCACACTGGGATTTTCCCGTGCTTGTTCTTGTTATTGTGCTTATTCTTTTTTCCCTAGTGTAATCCAGGCTTAAAGTTCTTTTTTCCATTTTTTTGTTATTTAATTCGTATGCTTATGCTGTTACTTATTCTTATGTTCACAAATGTGAACTAAGCTTTGAACAACTGGTACGGCCACAGCCACAAGGAAGGCGCAGAATAAAAGACGTAATTAAGGAAGACAATAAACTTCACTTGAACATGCACAAGATTTTGTAGAGAACGCAAACGATAAAGTACAGATTGTTCCGTTAATAGTTCAGCTTTTCATTAGTAGAATCTGCAACTTACTTCATTCACAATCCTTTATAGAAGCAAATAGTAGAACGACTATATGGTTAAAAAACAGAAACCGAGAAAACATTTTCAGAAGGTGTCTACAGTTTCTTAAGTGCCCACTGTGTGTAATGAAGGTCTTTGAATTATTAAACGCCGAACAAGGTCAGAGCCAACCATTCTAACAAAAAAACTTTTTAAAAAAATCATTTTGTTGATCGACAGAAAGTATCTTTCCATTTTTATTAAGTTTTTGTTTTGATTTCATTTTTAAGTACTTTGTTGATTTCAAATTATGTTTTCTCGTAGAATGAGGTACGTAAGTTTGTATTTGAAAGAAGGAGACAGTTAAAGAAAGCGTTTGACGTACTGAAAGTGTGGCATGATGAAAAGTGGGTGGTGACGGGGCAGCGCTGGCAAGTATTGATGAAGGAGGTTTGCCCTAAACTGAGTGCTCCCAAAGTGGCCCTCCTGTGGGCAGTACTTGACGAGGACGGTGACGATTGCATTGGTGAGATCATTTCCCAATGTTTTCAATATTTCGTATTATCATTTGACTAATATCTGACCCTTCTTGAAAACCTATATTGTCATTTGACCCCTATCTGACCCTCCTGTAGGAAGTGCTTGAGGAGAACGGAGAAAGTTGTATTGATGAGATCATTTCCCAATGTTTTCAATAATTTACCTGATCATTTGGCCAATATCTGACCCTCGTTGAGCCCTATCTGGCCCTCCTGTGGGAAGTGCTCGATGAGAACAGGGACAGTTTTAATGATGAGATCAATTCCCAATGTTTATCAGACACCATGTATCTGACCCTCTTGTGGGAAGTGCTTGACGAAGATGCAGTGCTGTAGCCAGAATTGAAAGGAAAAGAGTGTCGGAGAAACATAGTCACATCGTTTTTACCAAAAACGAAAAGAAAGGGTTTTTTTTCAGATATTCAGTCCCAAAACAAAGCCAATAGGCAGAAAAAAAAATAAAACAGCGACGGCGGTGAGTCGGTGACGATTGCATTGGTGATATTATTTTTCTGTGTTTTGATAACTGTTATGACCGACTGCCCCGTTTCTGGCCCTCCTGTGGGAGGTGCTAGACGATGTCGACTGGCACGATTACATGGCTGAGATCATTTCAAAATGTTTTCAATAACATATATGATCACTGACCAGTAACTGGCCTTCCTTTAAAATCTACATGATCATTTGAATCTTATCTGGCCCTCTTGTGGGAGGTGCTAGACGATGTCGACTGGCACGATTACATGGCTGAAATCATTTCAAAATGTTTTCAATAACATATATGATCACTGACCAGTATCTGGCCTTCCTTTAAAATCTACATGATCATTTGAATCTTATCTGGCCCTCTTGTGGGAGGTGATGGAAAAGGATGGTGACGATTGCAATGGTGAGATATTTCCAGGTGTTTTCGATAACTTATATTATCATCAAACCATGTCGGGCCCCCGTATGGGAAGGGCTGCATGAAGTTGGGAATGCTAACTGATAATCGAAATCTTTGTTGTTAATTTAAAAATTAAAAGTCTAGAAAGCGAACTAAAACCCTCTTTTCTATAGAAAGAATACAGCACTGTAACATCGATAGCAACTGACAGTACTGTGAAAGCGATAAAAACTGGCATCGATAGAACAGCGATGACAGTCGACCGTGTTGTGACACAGTGTTGCTCTCGCTCTTCCACTAATGTGTACATCGCTGCCACAGCGTTGTCAGTTGCCGTCAATGACCATTCACTCTCCATCCCTGTCACACCACTGTCGAAAGACAAAACTAAAAATCTCATTTCGTCATCATTCATCAAATCATTATTTGAACCAGTTAATACTATTTTGGAAAGGATGTTACTTTACAGTTCTTTTATGCTCTTTTGTCTTTCGTGCTTTTTTTTAATCTAAACGTTTTGAAAGGACGAATTGAAGAGCAATGACTTGATAACATTAAAAGAAAATAACCGTACGGGATATTTGCAGGTAATGACATGTTGAACCGTTGTTATACAGATTATTTTTTGGCATTTTATAAATGTTGATCTTACTACACACAGGTAAAAAAGATTTTCTTAAAGTTGCGGAGCTACTTAATGTAGCGGTCATCGAAGTTAAAGATCGGATTCATTTCTTAGAACAATATTGGCCAAGACTCTATCTGTCTTACGTCAGTGTGAAGATACGTCAAGCGATCTGTCACAGGTACAACGTCAGAGTAGTGGCAGTACAATAGATGAACTGCAAAAGCACGTTTTTGAAATTAGAAATACAAGTGGAATCAACAAAGTAGTAGTGGTGGTGATAGTAGTAGTAGTAGTAGTAGTAGTAGTAGTGGTGGTGGTGGTGGTAGTAGTAGTAGTAGTAGTAATAGTAGTAGTAGTAGTAGTAATAGTAGTAGTAATAGTAGTAGTAATAGTAGTAGTAATAGTAGTAGTAATAGTAGTGGTGGTAGTGGTAGTAGTAGTAGTAGTAGTAGTAGTAGTAGTAGTAGTAATAGTAGTAGTAGCAGTAGTACTAGTAATAGTGGCAGTAGTAGTAGTAGTAGTGGTAGTAGTAGCAGCAGTAGTAGTAGTAGTAGTAGTAGTGGTAGTAGTAGTAGTAGTAGTAGTAGTAGTAGTAGTAATAGTAGTAGTAGTATGTATAGCATAGCATAGCAGGATGGTATAGTGTAGTATAGTGTGCTGTGGTTTGGTGTGGTGTAGTATAGTGTAGTGTAGTGTAGTGTGGTGTGTTGTGTTGTGGTGTAGTGTAGTGTAGTATAGTGTAATGTGGTGTGTAGTTTAGTTTAGCGTAGTGTGGTGTGGTGTGGTGTGGTGTAGTATAGTGTAAGGTGGTGTGGTATGGTGTAGCATAGTGCAGTTTAGTGTAGCGTAATGTGGTGTGGTGTGGTGTGGTGTAGTTTAGTGTAGCATAGCAGGATAGCATAGTGTAGTATAGTGTGGTGTGGTGTAGTGTAGTGTAATGTAATGTAGTATAGTGTAATGTGGTGTGTAGCTTAGTTTAGCGTAGTGTGGTGTGGTGTAGTATAGTGTAATGTGTTGTGGTGTGGTGTAATATAGTGCAGTTTAGTTTAGCGTAATGTGGTGTGGTGTGGTGTAGTGTAATATAGTGTGGTTTAGTTTAGCGTAGTGTGGTGCGGTGTGGTGCGGTGTAGTATAGTGTAATGTGGTGTGGTGTGGTATAGTGTAATGTGGTGTGGTGTGGTATAATATAGTGTGGTTTAATTTAGCGTAGTGTGGTGTGGTGTAGTATAGTGTAATGTGGTGTGGTGTGGTATACTATAGTGTGGTTTAGTTTAGCGTAGTGTGGTGCGATGTGGTGCGGTGTAGCATAGCAGGATGGTATAGTGTAGTATAGTATAATGTATGGTGGTGTGGTGTGGTGTAATATAGTGTAGTTTATTTTAGCGTAGTATAGCATAATATATTGTAGAGTTGTGTGATGTGGTGTAGTAGGGTAAGCTAAGGTCAATCAAGCTTTATTGACATGATACAAATTTACAATGTATATTGCCAAAGCTACTCAAAACAGGAACGATAATTGCAAACGTATATAGTCGTAAAATTATAGTAACAGTAATAGTGGTAATAGTAGTAGTAGTAGTGGTTGCAGTAGTGGAAGTACCGGTGGTAGTAGTAGTAAAAGTAGTAGTAGTAATAGTGGTAGTAGTAGTAATAACTGTAGTAGTAATAGTAGTAGTAGTAGTAGTAGTAAAAGTAGTAGTAGTAATAGTGGTAGTAGTAGTGGTAGTAGTAATAGTAGTAGTAGTAGTAGTAGTAGTAATAGTAGTAGTAGTAGTAGTAGTAGTAGTAGTAGTAGTAGT
>JANSTQ010153108.1:0-11511 GCA_026167885.1 Bergia puertoricense
CTGAGTCTGTTACACAGGCTAAGGTGTTCCCGGTAACAATCATAGTACAGATGGTGAGTCCACGTCAACAAGTAAACAGATCAGCGGTATCCAGCAACAGCAACATGCAAGCGAGGCTGTCGAAAAACAGATGTCACCAAACACGAAATTTGACCCTCGGAAGTGTTGGCAAGGGGTCGTAAATGAATTGTGATAAAATGTGGTTACAGCTGCCGACACATTTCATAACGTTCTGACCCTAGCCAGCTTTATATCTACGTGGCTAACATGTCCCGATTGACGCTGGTCTTCGTTTTACTGTTTTTCTCAACAGTCGAAAGAAATTCCGCCGAGCGTTCGGTAAGGATTTTCTGACTCGTTGGAGCGAAACATGTATAAATCAAATTAATTGCTGTTTTTGTTATAAAGGTTCATCCCTTCGCGAGATCGCTGTCGACGGGAAAACTGAAAGAAATAGCAGAGCTGACAGACTATGATAGGTTCCTCAGCACAGTTCTCAGGCCGATCAACCGCGTTCGAGTTCCCGGGACGGTTGGCCATCACAAAGTTAAACTGGTACGTCTCGCTTCCTTCAAACCGTCTCATTCATTATGAAATTACCGCGTGTTTTAGTTCATAGGAAATAGGTTGTAAGTTGTTACGTTCATTCTCGAATAACTTACACATCCTCTTCTTTTGTACTTTTGAGTTTATCTGTTTTCTCAAAATATTCTCTATTAAGATCAAAAAATTTCTGTAGATAATCTATCGAGTTACCCGGGAGTTGCCCCAAAAAGCGCGGGCTTGGTAAGCACCAAATTACAGTGGTGTGTTATGTTGACTTTTGACTACTTCTTGTTGTCTGAGACATCATCTTTGTTTTCAGATCACTCCACAACGCGCTAGACTTGTGACAATGTGCTATAAAAAGTACTGGTACTGAATTTGTAGACGAGTTGTTCAGAATCGTTGTTGTGTTTGTTCTGTTTTTGGTGATATCCAAGAATATTTTCCAATGTACGAATCTTATCTGTGAAATGTCAGCGATTAGATTTCGTTTCAAGTTGCATTGTTGGCTCTTGAACCTCGAATGAGTACAGAAAGACTCGAGTTGCATGTTTTATCTTGATCTAGACGTTTTACTTTTGATCGAAAACGATGACATTTGGCAGAGTTTAGTGTGAATTTACAATGTTGTAGATTTCATTTAGTTCAATTTTGTCGAACGTATTTTGATTCGGTGCGCTGTTCTCGCTAATTGTGGTGAGTTTGGTTTCCTGATAAGGAGAGGTTCAGTTAATTATGGCGCAGCTAGGTATTGTATCACGGACCGTGATCTTGAACCTCTATTAAACGTTTAATCTAGTGGGAAATCTTCATTTTGGTGATCGGGGAAAACTGTTTTTAAAACAGCTTTTAAAGTTTTAACGTTAGTTATTTCTCAGATAAACTGTTTTTTGCAGCTTAGAAAATAGCTTTTTTAGATTTAAAAAATGGTTGTTCACTCGATTGGTCAGCCTCAAAACCTATTCTGAAAGTACTACTTTTTAAAAAAATTATTTGATCAAATCTTGGTGATTTTGGAACATAATTTGTTTTAACAAGATCGGAGTATGGTGAAAATGCGTAATTGCGCCAACGGGGATTTTCGAGTGAATGAATTATTGCTATATAAATGTAATCCGTCGTGTAGATTTTAAGTTAACTATGTTAGTATGTAGCTGTGCTATATTAAGCATGTGAAATAGAAATGAGAAACCAATATTTCAAGAAGCAGATTTGATAAATAATATTATATTTTGTGTCATTCTAGATTTAATAGCAAAAAATTTGAATAATATTTTTTTTAGGTTTCAATAATTTCCTGTGTTTGAGGGATTGATCGCATTTATTATATTATTGAAAGTGAGAAATCAATCAAATCCGCTTTCGGAGAAAGACTTTAGTGGCAAACAGGAAATATCTGTCAGATTTTTCAGAATTCACATTTAGCAATTTCAATGGCTGAAGATTCTCTCATATAGGATTAACAGCTGGGAAATATTATTTTGGAATGATCCACCAACAGAGATTAAAAACATGGTTTGGGGGTCTGTAAACATGAGATTATTTAGAGCAAGACATATTAGAAATGTGTGGGATGACAATCTTTGAAAGCCATTATGACAATGAGTAAAGGAAATTGGATTTTTCATCCTTTGAGAAAAAGGACATATTTTTTTATTTTGCATGTTGTTTGCCCTTCTTTTGATACCTTAATGGAATCATTTCTTCTAATCTTAACTTAAGTAAAACAATTCGTATGTTAAAATTTGTCAATTTATTATATTTAAGTTGAAGATTATGCATATTAGATATATATAGATATGTAGTAAATAATAATTTATTGTGTGGCAGACTGGAATTTCACTTTTTGTTGAGGCTGCCATGCTTAAGCATATTTGAAGATTGTGATGATAAAAATTGGCTTTACGTATACTATGTTCTGTGTAAAAACATTCATTATTCATATGAAAACAGAATTAGTTTTAAACATTCTGCCTAAGTTCTCAGGTCAAATGAAAGTTATGTTAATAAAAATCTTTTCATCTATATTACTCCTCATTTGGTATTTGTTTAAAGTATCAAGAATACACACTTTGTTTATTTTGAAACTATCATTCTTAGTGTGCTCAATTTTTAATTAATGTTTTCCATACATAGTCAGCATTTTGTGTTTGAAGTAAAATGTTACACTTGTCAAAAATAAGTTCAACTTTAAAAATATCTTTTTGGAGTCATATTTTCCTATTCTGGAATACTTGGAATACATTATTTTTTGTTCCATGTGGAAGAATAGTCACAGTAATAATTTATTGTTATATATTCCATTTATTCCAGAATAAGAATATTCAAAATGTTCCAAATGGATATACCTAACAGGCATATGATCATTGTAGAAATGTCGCTATACTAAATATAACTTACTAATCAAAATTTTTAATTTTTTCCAGATCTCATAAATAGGTTTCTGTGATAGTTTAACTTTGTACTTTAAGGCAGGTGGTTCTATGAAAGTGTCAAGAATTTTAGCACCTTTCAGTTAAGAAAAAAAGGTTTTATATTCTTTGAACAGTTTTATTCTACTTGGTTTTCTAGAATTATTAACAGCTGCTGATCGGAACATTTATTTCAAAACACTCAAAACAGTTTGACTTACAACCTCCTTTCAATAAAGATACTTTATCAGATTTTGTTGATCAAACTTGATGACACTGACTATTTATTGGCAGCACTAGTTTTTTATGGGAATTACCTTTGAGAATTCATACATTTTTAGACAAGACTTGTGCATGTAGAAACTAAAAAATATACTGGAACCTCGGTGTTTTGCATATATTAATCAGTGGTCCAAGATACTACAAGAACTTAGATATACATGTAATTCATATGGGGATTTTTTAAAACCATTGCATTCTTCACAAACATTCTGAAATACCCAACACTGAGCTGTCATAATTTAATTTAAAGAGTCTTACTTTGTAAACAAATGATCTTCATTTTTAGTACAATGCACTACTTGTACAAAAATGTTACTTTGTTCTTTAAAAACTGTACAAGTTTACTTTTTTCATTATAAATTCATTTTTCCTTACTTATCTAAGTTAATAACAATTGGTAAGAGGTAGGTTATCACTCATGATATCAGTGGTTATTGAATCAGTTAAAATATATACTAATTACTAGTTGGGAATAACTGTCAGTGGTTTTATCCTTTGATGTGGCATAGAATTGATGTATTTGTAATTGATCATCACATGGAGTGTCTACAGGCTCAAATCAATTGGTAGAAAATAGTAATACTTATAATAACTAGCAATCTCTGGGACAGTCAACAGGGAACCGGTTGACTTTCAACTGAAGACAGGATATCAATGTTTTTTGTAATTGAATGTTATAATATGTAAAAACCTCAAGACAGAGTGCTCATATATTTTGTGGCTTATGATGTAGTGCATACAGTTATGTCTTTTTTTCTAGAAATTATAAGTTAATATACAACTATTTAAAAACATCATACTGGTTTTCACAGATAGTTGAAATTATAATGGATAGTGAAGCTTTAATATATAATTTGTAATATGTTTGCAGAATATTGTTGAAATTGTATAAGCTGAGAAACTAAATTATTATTTAAGAACTACTTGGAGAGAAAAATGATGTAAACAAATTAATTTCAAGTATTTTACTGTATAAAGGATACGTATTCATGCTAAAAATACATATAGTTGGCCAACTAAAACAACAGTGGTCTGACAAAAGAGCTAGTGTTTAAAAAGGTTTTGTTGGATTAACAGATTTGCCTGTGTAAACACACATGATTGTCTTGCAGTGTCTGGCTGTTGGTCAATTTCTTTGTAATGTCACAGCATTTTTCAGTATATTCTTCAGTTTCAGTGTGATAATCTTGATGTCTGTCTGTCTTGTGTGTCTCTGTCAGTCTGTCAGTTTGTCTGTTTTGTTTGTATACAAATCATGTCTGACTGTCTGTTAAACTGAAGGTCTGTCAGTCTGCCTAACTACTAACAAATAACATTTGATTCAGTTTGTATAAGCACACTACATACTCAAAGCTTACTGTAATTCAGTGATATCCTAATGAAGTTTAGAACTGCCACTAACATTTTTCAAATGAAGTATATATTTGGTACTAACCACAAAATAATGCAGAGATCTGTTTTTGGTTTCCTATAGTTCATCAAGGAACAATTTGAAAATCTTAGCTGGACAGTCACACTGGATGAATTTGATGACACTACACCACTTGGGAAGAAGAGATTTACAAACATAATTGCAACCCAGAATCCTGGTGCAAGAAAGAGACTCATATTAGCTGCTCACTATGATTCTAAGCTACTCCCACCCACAGATGGCCAGTACTTTCTTGGCACGGTAGACTCTGCTGTACCTTGTGCGATGTTGGTTGAAATTGCAAGGACTCTGACACCATTTTTCAATGAAAAGGCAAAAAGACAGGTACATTTAGAAAACCACTGTGTATAGTTCAATATAAGAGTTTCCCAACTTTTGGGTACTTGAGAAAATTAAAGAATATAATGTATGCTTAAAATTTCTCCTGCTTTTACGTGAAGGAAACCAGTGGGTGGAGTGAAGGAGATAAGAGGATGTTTCAATCTAACTTGTAACTGAAGGCATCTTTCCAAACATAGATTTCTTGAATAGAGACAGTATTATTTTACATTTCTTATTTTTCCTTTCAGGTCTCAGATATCTCACTGCAAATGGTGTTTTTTGATGGAGAAGAAGCTTTTCGTGACTGGACTGAGACAGACTCTCTTTATGGTGCACGACATTTGGCAGCACAATGGCAAGACATGCCATTACCTGGTGCTGAGAGGAAAAGTGGAAACCGCGAAACAATGCTGAACACAATTGTAAGCAACAGTGAAGGAATATTTTGACAGTTTCTTACCTGCACTGTCAACAGTGATTATGATGAAAGGCACTGCAAACTGCAGATTAAGGTCCTACAAGGGGCGAGTGAGCTCATTGCCTGGACTGGTCAAGCTACTTGGAAACTACATTGTAAACTTCATTAAAGATTAAAGGGTTTTATTTCTTTAAGTTTAAAAACTTCAGATTTGTAATCCAAAAACTAAGAAAATAATAATTTTTTATGGAAAACTCTTATCTCCCAAAACAAAAATGAAAGTTTTTAGACCAGATAAAATCCTTAGTTTGCACTCTGTAATGTTTTGTTATTTATTGCTATATGATGCCATGGATAGAAACCAACTCAAACGTCAAACACCGTGATGATATTTTTTTGCGTGTCAAAATACTACAGTTTCCATGTTAGAAATTTGCGCTCTGAGTGAAAATTAAGCACCGAGATGATATTTTTTTCATATGTTTGCAATATATACATGGACCTTCACTCACTGCGCTTAAAAAACAGTCAAAATTTTGCACATAAACTGCCGTTTGTTTTGAAACCATGAGCCAATTTTGAAATTGACAGTTGTTTTATATGGCTATGATTTATTCCATGCAAGTATTTAAATTGAGTGAACCCTTGGAATATCTTTTTTGTTTTTTTATTCTGGAAATTGTCTAAACACAAGTTTGTGTAACTTTTCTGCAAAACCTACAGGCCAGACGGCCGTCGGGCCAGCGTTAGTTTCCATCCCTGTGATGCTAGCAGTGCATTCAAGAAATAATGGACCAGAATTGAACCAAGTTTCCAGAGAGGGTGAAGGTTTTACAGACAAAACATCTCCTTTTGGGAGTTGTGGGTATATATTTCAGAAACATACAATCACTCTATGTGTGTGCTGAAGTGTATAATGGATGTAAAAGTTTTTCAAACTCTTTTAATTTTTTTTTTTAGTTTTTTATTAAAAGATCTTGTTCTGTTTGTGTGCATCCAAACGTTTTTGTGTGCATTGATCAGAGACATGCTGTTACACTTGATTAATTTGTTTTGCTGATTTTTCACAGAATGCTCTTGTCCTCCTGGATCTTATTGGAGCAAAGTGGCCGAATTTCTACAGCAGCTTCCCACAAACTAGAGACCTCTTTGAAAGGATGCAGCTTATTGGTAAGAGATCTAAGTGCTCCTCAGATTTGATTCTGCATTTTAAGCCACTTTGGCTTTATCTCTGTCTAGCTAGCATGGTCACTCATTTCATAATCAATTCATGATTTATTCATCTGCTTATATACAGTTCCGTGCAAAGGTAACATACCATGACCCGCGCGTCGCGGGTCACGGGTGACCCGAGAGTCGAAGGCAAGTTTAATAAACTGACTCGCGGGTCCGCGGGTACGTACAAATTCGAAAGCACATTGTAATCATCGTTTGTTTCAAACGTTTCTGCCATCCGCAACACAATCAAAACCATAATGAGTGAATTTCAAATAACGGTTGTACTTTTCAAATTTGAAACGTTATTGAGACGTGAATTAGTCCGAGCATTCATGGCTACGTTTGTTGTTAAATGAAGTTAAAATGAAGACATCTTTACCGGTCTTACTTCTGAAGATGAACTTGTTCTGTAGATTTCTTCCGATGTCAGTTAAAACCACATGAAACTTTACTAAGCTTTGAGTAGCTTGTCGATCGAAAACATCACATTTCAGTTCTTAAAGAACCGAAATAACCGAAATGCGATGTTTACATCAATATTGCAGATATCGGATTGAGAGCGAATAACCCAGTTGAACACGTTTCGAAGTAATTCTAACAGAGTGTATCGAGCGATGCGGTGGTTAATTTCTGACAGAGGTACCGTAGATTTCTTTCCTGCGCCGCAAATACTTTGCACTTGACTGAATGTAATCTGAGTTTATCTCGTCCTGATCGTTTACATGTGTTCTAGATATACACGTTGTATAGATGTATTTGTTATTTGTAGTAGGCAAAGCGTTTAAAATATTGCGAAACATGGGAAACAGTCCGACAGCTCCCTTGAGACATTGCGACAGCTATTTTCCAAGCCGTAAGAAAGGATTTTGCATAATTCCATGGCAAACGACTTACTTTACGCACGATCGTGACCAATTGCTTTCGAACGATTTCAAATAAAATGGCATTTTTTTAATCAGAAATTTTTATTTAATCTGTATATCTCCTACCAGGTGTCTTTTTTGCATTAATTTAAAACAAATGTGGGACATCACATATGATCTCGCCAAAATAACGTGTATAGAACGTTATATAATTAAAATTTTGGGGTAAAAAGTTGTAGGGTCGGCAGTGAAATCAAGGACAGTTGGGCTGCAATAACGGTTTGCTGTATATCGTGTTATAATATCCAACCTTATCCTTTTGTGCAATTCTTAGAATAAATGTGTGGACTTGTCTGCTCTGCGAGTTACTTGCGAAGCCACATATTTACAGTACACTTTTCGTTTGAAAACGCACTTATTTTTATCAGAAGTCAAATGTTTTCCGTTCATGCGATCTTTTTGTTGCTCTTTTAGTCGTTTTTCATCGTTTACGTGTGGACAGAAAGCCTGTCAAACAGAAGGAAAAGGGTGCATTTTCAAAAGAAAACGTTTACGTGTCTCATAAAAGCCACGATACATTATGTCTGTATATGTTTCAACAGTCAAAGTTAAATTGCAACATATACAGTGGTAGACCTAGAAATTTAGCTTTTAAGTTACTATTAAAAATTGCCAGTGGGAAAATTATCACTAGCAAAACTTCTCAGAAGGGAGAGCAGAACTCCCAAAACCAATATGTCGATCAATAAATATTCAACTTATTGCCTCAAAACTCTTCTACATTTCTTAACGGTGCAATATATGCCTCATGATTATACTTCCATTTGAGGTTTTTTCAGATAAGTATTTTGTGATGCGTTTTGTACGTAATAGTATTTATTCCGCACAAAAGAGAGAGTGGGAAAGTCTGTTTCATGGAGTTTTGAAGAGAAACGCTTGCAAAATATTGCCAGTGAGAAACCTGCTGGTAAAAGAGCAAATTCTAGCGATGTTTGCTGGTAGTTTTGCCAGTAGTTAGGGGGTATCCGAGTAATTTTGCCACCATGGTGATACAGTAGCCTTTTGCCTTACCAGAAAGAAGACTGACCAGTATTAAACAGATAAAAGAAAAGCCGAGTCCTTATTTTGTGGGATCTGTGAATCAACCACTTTACATTGAGGATGACCATATACCTTTCTTGAGACGAAGTGAGTAAAGATAGTATTAGTTCAATCTTTAACTACTTTAAGTTTGGATAGAGTTTTAGTTCAAGTGTGACAGTTTTTGCACCTATCTCTTTCCTCTTTTCTTTTTTGTGGCTTTTCATTCCACTCTGTGTTCCAGTTTTCTTTCACTCTGTTTGTCTTACTGCGTTTATTCTTTATACTATTAAATTGATCAAACGAATGGGTTTACCAGGCGGCCCAAGCTGGGCGTTAGTATTTAGCATTTAGCCTGACAAACCTTTGTATGGAATAATTATCGTTTTCCTGAAATAGCTAATATTTGATGCATATACATTCGGGGGGGGGGGCATTGGAGACGATTTGGCCCGTATATTAACGATTTCCATGGTTCGTACAATCTTGAAAAGGTCTTGAATTTTAGCTGTCGTCTTGAAAAGTCCTTGAATTTGGTTAAGGTCCTTGAAAAGTACTTGATTTCTTTATTGAGTCTTGAAAAGTCCTTGAAATATAGTAACTTGTCTACGATTTCTGTGAACAATATTCAGTATTGCTGTATCTGTGTATCAAATTTTGATTGTACTCCAGATCGGCAAGTATAACCCATCTTGAAACTAAACAGTGACTGTTGTCGTATCACAGAGGCAAACGCCGTGATCCCATCAACCAAGGCTGAACCATCTAAAAGTTATAAATGATCAGTTGAGTGTTTTATGTATAAAAAAAGGGACGAAGAATTACGATTTACTGAATAAAAGTTAGTCCTTGAAGACCATTTTTCGTCCTTGAAAAGTATTGAGTTTTGTTTATCTGAAGTTGTACGAACCATGGATTTCAGGAAAACGATATTTACTGCCATACAAAGTCTCGTAAAATCAACCTGCTCACCCACCAGCGCTCTGCCACACTAAATTACTACATGTATCTCGGCTAGCGTGGGCTGCCTTTGAGCGGAAAAAAGAACGCTAGTTTCTGCATTGAAAAGTATAAATTTGAACAACCAAATAGTTTTAACACCAACACAGTCATCCTGTGAATTAGTAATAGTAAATACTTCACCTGACAGCTTGGTGTGTAAGAAGTGCTTACGAAAGCACAATGTGTTTAGAAACAGCGAGGTAGGCATCGTGGCCGAGCGGTTTAAAGCGCTGACTGGCAACCCGGAGGTCCCGAGTTCCAGTCCTCTGCCCGCTGGCCACGCTGGTGTAAATAGCTTCCCTGCCGGTTGAGGTTTTTAAGTTATATTTGATTATCATTTATTGTTTGTAACGTGGCACTGAAAACCCCCTTGTGGGGGGGGGGGGGGGAGTTGTAATAAGTAAAGAATTTTTTTAGTAAACGCGTGTGAGCACTTCCCAAATAAGTGTTGTAATTGGAACTTTTGTTTCTCTTTCTAGATACATCGGTTCTGCATTTGATTCCTGTCCCATTCCCAAAATGTTGGCACCAGATGTGCGACCACGAAGGCAGCCTTGATCACGAGACAATACACGATCTGATCAAGATTATTAGAGTCTTCGTGTCAGAGTACTTTTCCTTATGATTTTATAAACTCCAACCTGAAATGAGAGGAGAAATTGAAAATTATTGTTAGATTTATTTTACAAGATGTTTTTTTTTAATCTTTGAAGGCAAATTGTTATTATAAGACGAAAAGACAAAACGAGTACTTGTACCGTCCAATCTCTATGTTAGCAGTGTGATCTAACGTTCAGTTCTGCGATTTTGATTAAATGTACGCCGAGAGAAATTTTACTGATTCAATTTGACAAAGTGGAAAGTTGCACAGCCAGTGCAGAAAGAAAATAGATGTATATAGCTAGAGGGGCCAAGATCGGGTGTCCGGCATCTTTTCATCGAGTCAGTTGAAAAAAACCTTAATTCTTGTAGTCTTACATTAACAATAAAACTCGAGTAAGTTAAAGGTGTTTAGAGTAATCAGCACTCGAGGTAGCTTGCGATGGAACTGGATTTTATACAATGAATCTTCACATACTGAAAGATTTCAACTGCGCAAAACTAAAGGATGCGTGCAAAGGATGCTGGGCGCCTGATCGGGTCGTTTAGCACTTACGTCACTAATGGTAAAGTCTAAATGGGCGTAGCCTCCAATGCAACCACTTCATTTCGGTTACATTCGAGGCTAAAATAGATCCACAGCAAAAAGTTAAATCGAGAATATTACCTTCTAAAAAAGTGAACGTAACAGTAATGAGGGTTCAGTTACTTGTTTTAATATATATTTTAATATATGAGTTTTCATGAAGCCCTTGCAGATATATTGTAATGTATGGTATCTGCATGATATTAATTTGCAGAGTTAAATTTATTTGGGGTCGAATTTGCTATTAATTCACGAGCAGTGATTATCAAGAGATGGAGCGTCAAAATATTTCTTTACCTGTGTAGATTTATATGTTGGTTTGGAAGTTATTTACAAGACTTCAAGCTTAGAGAAAGCAAAAAGATTCTCAGGAATGGTATTTACCGTTGTTTTAGAGCATTTACAATCAGAATTTGGGTTGTTAAGGTAACTAATTTTTTTTATAAAAACCTACAAAATTGAAATAGATAATTTATTCTTCCGGAATGCTGACACTGCCCCTGACAAGTACAGATGTGCACAAAACAGTATATAGTACTACATACTGGCGTACTCAAAGAAATTCTCTCTGAAAACTCGAGGCAAGTTTGTTTTAGAAATTGTGGTTCACCATTATAATAAAATAACCGCAAACTTATTGACGAAATGGTGTGCAGTGTTTTGCTATGTGAACGTTGTTGTATTGCGATGGGCAAGCAAGTGACACGATCACGACTGATATTAAACTGGGTTTAATGGCCACTTATCATGGT
>JANSTQ010153119.1:0-11511 GCA_026167885.1 Bergia puertoricense
GGGGGGGATAATATGCCCTAGCATAAACTACATAGGTAGGGTTTCCTAGCCGTTTCAGTCTGAATTTGTTTAGGTATCACAATACTTTGACATTTTGGTCTGAATTTGAATACTATTTTTGCACGATTCTGTAGGCATGTGTCGTATGACGCATGAAAAATGTCTTGCATCCCTGAAAAAGGGGTATCAATTTAGCATCAAATCTGAAATTGGGTTGGGAGTTCGCATTATTTGGTCTAATTTAGTCTAAAAACGAGTCAGGGTTTTCATGAAGCGTGCTGAACATCCACTCCAAAACAAATGAGGATTACCCCCCAGGATTCCAACAACAAAAAAACGAGGAAGATGTTTAACTTCATACATAATTAAGGTCTGAAGAAGGCTTGTGTTAGTTGTCACTACAAGTACTAATTGTTTCCAATGAACGTACATTTTCTTATCACAATAAGGCTTATAGCATGCAAAGCTTAAGTAAAAGTCAATTGAATGTACTTTTCCATTTTAAAATGGCCATTCTGCCGTAGCTCTGAAGAAAGGATCGAGCCAGTTCATCGATCAGTTCAGTTCTTTCAAGTTGGTAGAATTTTGATACGTGCTCTTTTAAACGGAACAAACATTTGCCAAAGAGACCTCGATTCAGTTTAAAATACAGTTAATAAAAGCGTGAGACTGACTTAAAAATGGTCTGGGCAACTTAAAAGTGAGACTCGTGTGTGATAAGCAAGATATATGGTTTGGCTGGTACGTCTAATAATCAATCATTTCGTAAAAAAAGTCTCTTTTACAGTGCAATGAATAAAGAAGCTTATTGAACTCCAGTATTTACATTTTGCTAATTACGTTAATCCATGCGATGCTATGCGTGATCAAACTTCTAAATTCTAAAACAACAATAAAAGTGGAAAATAAAACTGAACAGATAATAACAGTTTAAATTCCACACATTTCCACTGTCGTGGCACAGAGAAGAGCCCGTTTTGCTGGCCATTAAATTAGAACCAAGGACCAGCCTTTTTCTGACATTCTTCTTTAAAGACTACCATCACAAGAGATCAGTACAAGGCTCATCTTTAATGAACCTGGGAGAGGAATGGGAGGCGAGACAGAGTGGCATCGATCTCCCGGATGGCAGTCGAAGGATGATGATGATGGCAGTTTAAAAATACTAAAGTTCAAAGCTATCAATTCGAGCACGTTTGTCCAGTTTCAGCTTTTCCGATTATTTGTAAAGACCTCGGACGTAAATACAAAAGTACTTAAAAACTATACTCTATGGGAACTATTTATTTTACATGCTAGAATTGTTCTGGATCAGACCACAACAGAGAAGATTTGTAAAATACAACTACCAAGAAGATTTCAAGATGATAACCAAAACGCGCTCGAGATTATTGCCTCTTTTAGCAAAATTTTTTTTTCGAAGGTCCACAAAGCCGATCACTTAAGAAAAAATATATCGCTTTTCTGAATTACCTGTTACTTTAAAACGTTTAATTACTAAAAATGTACGTTACAAAACTTATCTAAGTTACACTGAGCGCTAACACCAAACCAAGTAGAAAGCTTTGTTTATACAAATTGAAATGACGGCTGATGAACTTTAACTTTGAAGTACTTCACAGGTTGACAAAGTATTTGTTTCTTCATAATAGATAACAGTCATAGATTCAGCTGTCCAGGCTTTTTTACTGAACTTAACGCTTCGTACCTCCTCAAACTGCATGTAGTCAATAAAGGAAGATTCTATGGAAAACATTCCCACAACATATTAAACAACAAACAACAAATGAATTAAATAGTGGTGAAATAGCTAACCTTTAATTAGGTCATCGACACTGAAAATCTTGTAAAAATGTTAAATATCAGTGAGAACAATATATTTTTTCTAGAAGGAGAACTGTGAGATTTTGTTACAGAAAAAAATATAAAGGCAAACGGCCCCAATTGTTTTCGCTTGCTTTGTAAAATATTTATCGTGTGGCAAAAGAGTGGGCTTTTTTTAAATCTTTGTTTTGCTTGACTGAGAGTAATTATGATCGTATTTTTCTCGACCACCCAACGTACCGTCAGGGCCAATTAGAACATTGTCGCAAACCGCTTGTAGGGGAGTTAATTCAATTAGATACTTTAATCGTTTTGTTTTTCCGTAGTAAGCATCTAACTATTATTTTGGATGTAAGGATTCGGTATTCATTATTGATGTTTACATACAATAATGAAGAATTAATTGTCAAACGTTCCCTACCTGGTAACATAGCTAAAATCTACGACAGTGAATAAAAACACCTTTTAAAAATACGAGACCTGAAAAGGCTGGGCGATAGACCATCAATAACTTATACTAATATTCAAAATGATTTTATAAATCATTTTTTGTTATCAACAGACGCGAAGACACAAACAGACAAAGCTTGCAATTTTTCAAACGAAAGTTGATGCCTCGTAAGACTTTAGTTCTACTTGCAATCTCAATGCAGAGTCCTTGAGTACGTTTATTTTGTGAAACCGGTAAGGCACGTTACTGCCTGGGAAAGATTTTTCAGGCAGCAATCCTCTACATTTCCAATATTAGTTTTCGAAGGCGGCCCCAACTAAACAGAATCCTAAATTTTTTGTGTCTGTTCTCCCCATTCTGTGATAGCCAAGATAGAGCTTGGAAAATACTAATTAGCGGGTAGTCTTAGACTCGAAGATAATTGCAAATTTTGAACGGCATACGGTGCTTTTGAAAAAAGCAGTTCGGCAGTTTTCGCAAGGCGCTCAAAGTGTCGCCAATAAACCTCTTCCCACACACTCAAATTTCTTTTGTTACGAACATCATCTCTTAATAAAAAATTAATTTGTCTTAACTTTAAATTAGCCATCCAGCCGAATCCAAATTTTCAAAAAAATTATCAGTCACTTTGTGTGCAAAGTTCTAATAACTTAAAGTATCTAAAACAAATCGAAATGAGCATTTGTGAGTTCTTCTTTCGTTCCAATATAAAATGGACAAAAAAGTAATTTATAACACAAAATTGTTTTTTTTTCTGCCAGCGTGCGGCAAGCTCGCACGGAATCAAGTTATATTCAACAGTTATATATTTGTGGAAATTGTCGAACTAGTTGATCGAAACATTACGATTCCCTTGATAGGGTTTATGAATCATAATCTCCAAAGAAACTCGATCAATTGGAAAATAATTTAGACCGCGACGATGTCTAAGATTGGAGTTAACTCTTCTATTGTACTGTCGGTAGTAAAACTTGCAAAGTTATGTTTGCAGTGAAAGCACATTCTAAAACCAAAGGGCAAACCGGAAAAGTAAAACCCGAGAACAGCAGTTGAAGGACATTAATTATTCGATAAATTTTCCTCAAAGTCGCCATGTTTCGGGGCTTGGTTCGAAACTTGTCCATTTTGAGGTCAGCAACGGGGCAGGTGCTGCGAAATCCCAAACCAAAGGCCAAGATGTGCTAAGTTTCCTCTCTGTTTAATAAAGACTGCATGAATACTACAAACCAATTTAAAGAAAAGTTGTTTTTATAGATACAATGGCCAAACACACTTAACTATCATCAAGAGCCGGAAATGCCAAAACTCTAAGACAGACCCAACAGGAAAAATGTTTTGACGAGGATTTACAAACCAAACGGTTTACGAGTCTCGCAATGATTACAAACTCGAGTGTTAACGAACAAATTTAGCGGCTTTAGAACGCGAAACCACAAATAATGCAAACACACAAAGTACTCGGATTATATGATTTAAAGACCATAATTATTATTTAAAAAATACCAATTCAAACATTATTAACTCGGGCTGGCCGATATTTCAGAACCACCATGCTATATAGAATTCATTGTCATGAATGGTTTTAATCAAGCGAACTTAACAGGGCTTATTAACTTTCAACGTGTTTACAAACTTCTTACTGTGCTTTAGAATAGACTATTATGAGACACCCAGTAGTCTATCACGGCCCTCATGTCCATCCTAACAGCTGGAAAAAGAAATCTCAAAACAACAAGTTCGGCTTATCGAACTTGACTTCCGAATGTTCCTTACATAAGCTGTACATTTTGTAACCTTTGTCAATTGGAACGTCGAGGTACCACTAATGTACTGAGACGATGAACGGAATAACTGTCCAAATTAACACCTTACTAGGAGATTCCTTCAAACAGACGAGCCGAGAAAAACTTTGTAGACCGTTAATTAAAGTCTCCATTGAGCGGCTTTTAAAATGATGACGTTTTAGATTAATTTAAACAACCAATGTCTTTTAAATAATACTTGCTTTCACGGGCCACACAAGAGTTCATATTGATCAAACTAATCATGTTACCGAGACACTCCCCACACGTAGGCTAATTAGGTCTCTTAGTCTCTGAGTACACACTGAAACACTGAAGAAAGTACAAAACACAAAAACTCCTTATTGATGCGTTTGTTGCCATTGTACAATGTTTAAAAATCAAAACAAGCCCATCCGACACAGCTGGTTGTTAAAGGTTTTAACAGGTGGAAAAAGTCAGTTAAATAAGTGTCTTTGTCGGATTTTCGGTTGGGTTTTTATGAAGTCATGACAGAGGAATCAAGAACTAACTGTCGAATTTAACATGTTGACTTTCCCTCTATTTAGCGTGAAAGAGGGGGGTAATTAAGGATGATATAAATGACCCGAGTTTTTCCACTCACTTGTAAAGTTCTAGCGGGGGTCCTATTTCAATTACGGTTATTGTTCAATAACAGGTGATATGCACACGCTCCATTGTTTTGCAATCACGCGTTGAATAGTTAAATACAAACAAAGCATTCTCGTTCGTACGATCTCATTCGGTCGTTGACTGGCCCCAGTCCAGTATTAAAAGAACCCACAAAGCCCACTTTGCTTGCATTCAAGTTCAACAAGTCAGATATCGTCTTCACACGTGTGGAGAATAAAACGACGTTTGATAGTAAGAACAATTAGACGAGTCAGTGAAAGAACAGGCAAGTAAAAATTTAAAGTCTTACAGTTTTAAGAAGTTATTTTTTAAAAAATTAGTTACTCTTACTTTTTACACTCAATATGAGTTGCACACTTCATAATTTATCTTATTTAGGAATTTTCTCTGCAGCTCTAGCTGTAAGAAGACGTTGGGAAACAAAGTTATAGTTTGAGAAGAAAATGCCAAAATCTTTCCTCCTCAAGCGGCGAAACCAGTCAAGCCCAATTTTCTTTGAGAGTTCTCGACTGCAAAATGAAAGTGAGTTAATTGAGAATTCATACTAAATTAGTGGTAAAAATTGTGGTATTTTAAACATTGTGAGGATTTTTTTAAATTACAAGGATAGTTGAGAGAAGTAATTTTTTATAGATGCATTTACTTTCCCATTTTTTACAGAGCCATTTGTAGAAAGATTACCCCCAGCAGGCGAATCAAGCTATTTTCGACTAGTTTCAAGAGCAGCGATTCCCTCTGCACAGGAAGTGCAGCCAAATTACACCCAGAGACACCAGTTTCACGCGGATATGAATCACAACTTTTTTCCTACATTCAATGGGTTCCCGGTTCTCCACATTGGAAGACAAGTAAAAACAGATGTGTTGGGTTTGGATTTCATGAAAAGCAACGACCCATTAGCTCGTCGACTTGAAGAGCCATACAAAAAAACCGAGTTTAAACCAAACGGGAGAGAAGACCCCTCTTATTCTGAGCAGTTCCGCTTCTCTGGAAGTGCAAGCAAGAAAGTTTCCCCTTCTACAAAAACCTCCGAAGACGAAACCAAACAGCCTTTAAAATGCAACCAGTGCGACAAAATATTTAAAACAAAGTACACACTGGCTATTCATCTTAAAATGCCTTCTCACACTAACGCACGGCCTTTTGTGTGTGGCACGTGCGGAAAAGGGTTTCGGTTATCGAGTACACTATGCCGTCATAAGATTATCCACACTTCTGCCAAGCCGCACCAATGTCACATCTGTAACAAGGCATTTAATCGATCCTCAACTTTGAAAACTCACGTACGTACACATAGCGACGTGAAAGAGTTTTTGTGCGAGGTTTGCGGTAAGGGTTTTCACCAGAAGGGTAATCTACGCAATCATATATTGATTCACACGGGCGAAAAACCGTATAAATGTAATCTGTGTGAGAAAGCTTTTAACAAGCTCTCCAATTTGAAATTTCACCTGCACATTCACACTGATAACTCGCCTTATCGCTGCAGATTCTGCAAAGTTAGTTTTTCGAGGAGGTGCGATCTAAAACAGCATTTAACTTCAACACACCAGAGTGCATTAATGGCAACCAGTTCCTAAATATTGTATTTTTCTTTTGCGAAAGTTTACATTTTTCAGATTTTTGGGTGCACAGAAAGAGCAGGTTGAAGAAAAAGTTAACCATATCACAACGAATCTGCAGCTTTAACGAAAGATATTAATTAATAGCAATTTGTTTTCTTTTGGAAAGATATAGCAGTGCCAAATACGGTGTCAAACGCACATATTATACTAGTGGAAAGTAATTGTTGGAAGGCGACACTTATCATTTGCCTAACTGCTTTTGCGGTTTCTCAAAAAAGGATGCTTTCTATAGTAAAACCCCAAATTTTAATATAGTTAAAAATTTATAAACTGCCAGTCTATGTGGGTTAAATGACAATTTAGAATGTCATGTTTCAACTATACACAAGAAACGATATAGCAGTTTTTAACAAACTTCAATTGTTCTTTAAAAGAAAATCGGCCACAAACAGGAAATTATAGATTGTAAATACTGTAGAATTAACTAAACGTTTTAAGCAAAGTTCAAAGAGTTTTGTTATAAGAGATGCAAACATTTGCCTGACTTATTCGTTTTGACGAATGTTTCAATTTTTATGTTCTTCAATTTGAAGGAGAAAGTAAATTATTTAGAATAAACACGCATATACTCTCTGAGAGATGAAAATGAACTGACGCAGATAATTACGCTTTTTTTATTGAGTTAGTTATAAAGTTTGTTTGAGATTCTAGTTAGCAGAGGGCAAAGAACGATGTTTAAAATTGAGAGACATTCAAAGAAAGCTGCCGTGCACGTTATCTGAACCTGTCAATAGAATAGAAGACACAAACAAAACTTAGCTTAAATCCGCCGAATTCGGTTTTTATGCAACTATCGTTTATATTATTTTGAAAATATAAAAAGTCTTGATTCATAAAAAGTTTGCAGAGAGAAGTGCAAAACCTGCTAGCCCTCGAAAAGTTCTGAACATTTGAAGTCAAGAGGGCTTTTAACTTGTTCAGCTTTTCCACTAGCAGTGGCACAAACTATATAGGATTATATGTTTTGTGCTTCTTATCTGATGACCTTTTTGAATCAGGTTTTGGAGCCTTTCACCAGTTCAAAAAGATAAAGAAAAGTCTAACTACGTGAGTAGATGAACATACATCACAAATTGCCTACGGCGCTCTATTACCACTAATAGTCTTTGTGTAGACATTTTTTGTATCCTGTTATAGTGCTGATAGATAACCATGAATTCTTTTATGCTGGTTTGTAGAGAAAGAAATAAAGGGAGCGAATTCAAATACACGAACTGACGTCTGGATGCACTTGGTTTTGCAAGCAAAACTCCACTTATATTCTACTTCTATAATCGCTTGATGGTCTGCCTTATTGGGGCTCTGATAGAATGAAACCAGTTCTCTATGAATTTTCTTTTGAATCATCTCATGCACGAAATCTTGCATGGCTTTCAGCGTTTAGGTTTGTTTAGCGATCGAAACGGCTCATATTTTAGAGCCGTTTGTTTTACTTGGGGTGTTCAAGTTTCTTTGTTAAGTAAAATCGATCTCCTCAAATTTATGTAAGTATCTAACCATCAAGCAGCCGCAACGAATGATTGTAACCGCATTGAAAAGTCATCTTGATATACAACACAGTCTTCTGACCAGAGAGAGAAATATTTGGCATGAATGAACTAACACGGCGAAACAAAGTTCTTCCTCCCCCTCCCCTTCTCCTTCTTCTTCTTCTTCTTCTTCTTTTTATTCTGCATATGCCTCGCTTTTCTTTTTAAGTTTATTATTCTCAATCTTTTTTTGTCTTTCCATACTCTATATCTTCTTGCATTTATTTGCTTAACTTTCGTCTTTTCTTGTGGTTAAGCAGTTAATAAAGATTAAAGAAAATTATTCTTATGCTCTTTGGAATGTTTATTAAAAATTTCTTCCAGTTCATTTGGCTGGCATGCAACTATCAATCCTCTGAGACTATAGTTCCGCGTGATTCATTTAAGAGCCATAAAAAACAAAAAGGCTATAAGTGCCGCAAAATATTTATTTAGTTCAGGTGCGAGAAACAAAAGAACAAAGTTCAGCTCTTTCATAAAAACGACAAAACTCTTAATGAAAAACAGACGTTGAAAGACAACATTTATACAATGCTTTTCGGCAGAAGTACGACTTGCCGCTTTTGAACAACGAGCTCTTCTGAAACAAACAAAGATATTTTCTTAAACAGGTACGAGCTAATACGAAAACAATACAGGAAAGCTTGCTCCATTAGATATATTAAGTTGGTTATTTACAAGTGCATAACCCTCTATACTCGAGTGTTTAGTCATTGTGTCTACTTGGCTAGACTTTCTTTTATCGATAGTGCTTTTTAGACCAGCTGAACATGCGTTGTACACTTTCTCTTTTTAAGAAAAAAACTTTACAAGAGCGCTGAGACTAAGATTTGTCCAAATTTAAAAGCAACTTAAGAACAATTTGAGGTTCAAGCACTCAGTTTCAGATGTGTAAATTGTTTTCAACTAGATCATTTTTTCACGCTTTTTAATAACAGCAAATTAAGAATAGTTTCAAGCTGAATTTGTCTCAAAAACTAGACTCTGGACCGACAAATGCAGAACTTCAGTATATCTAAATTGAATCCGCTAAACCCGTCTGCAAACATTTGTCTAAAATGAGTTTTTGAGGTTTAAAGAATTGATTTTGCGCAGTTATTTCATATTGCTAAATCGAACTCATTAAACTTTTACAGCTCATTTCAGACGAATATTAGCAGTCGAGTTTTAACGGATTCGATTAAGTTTGTCTAAATTAAGTTCGACCGTAGTTCGACATTTATTCCGAGCCCTCAGCAGCGCATGAACCCGTAAAATGCACATTAGTTTAAAAACAGTATTTTGTAGATGAGGCACGCGTATGCGGTACCTGATTCCCTTAAAGCGGCGGGTGTATAATTGTCTCTGACCGCAACTAGTGAAAAACAAAGCTGATATACTGAATGGTACGCGTGCGGGGTGAATATCGGAAGATATTTAACTGGTGCAACACGCTACACTCATCACTGAAGACCACCGAATGATTCAATGCAAGCAATTGTTTGAGTTTCTTATTGTTGTTTTTGTTTTATTATTATTACAACTATTATCATTCCTATTATTATTGTTATTTTTATTCAAAACGCTCTTTATCAAGCACACGTTTCCGCCACTTCATTAAACAAGAAATTTGAAATAATTTTTTTAAAAAAATTCGTTTTCATCAAACCAGGTTTCTGACCTGGTAGCCATCCTTTAGGATAAGAGTTAAGAGTTGATATTACAATAAAGTGAACATAGGCAAATTTTAGAAACCGCGAGTTGTGCTACTTTGAAATTTGCGTTTATTATAGAAACTGAGACTGAAAATATCATCAATTTAGCATCTTATTAACGTTTTCACGCAAAACATTGTCCAGGAAAAAAACCCACTGGTTTTAAGACATTGGTTGAAATGCTCTGTAAATAGCAGAAAAAATGAAGAAATTGCTGCAATTTTGTTGCAGCAGTAGGACACAAGCTGTTGGACAGATAATATTCGAAGCATTTTCCTATAATTTACAAATGGCAGTCATGCTGGCAAATATGATGGCGGCCAAAAGCGTTATATACAAATTAAGCTGTTCTTCTTTTATTCTTTTATTTTTTCCCAATAAAAATGTTTTGTTTACCTTAAAACACACCTTAAAACATTTTATAATGTATTTTACATGGTATAAGATATCTCTTGGAAGGAGCCTAAAACAAATGAGTGTCTTTATTCGGGCTCTTTCATGGTCGCCGGAATAATTGAAGTTTCTCTTTTTCAGAATGTTGAGACTTTTTTTATGTTATTTGTTCAAAGAATTGTAAGCTAGATATCTTAGTCGACCAAAAAGACTTTTGAAGGATCACGTCCGTCCAGGTTTGAAGTATTTTGAGTCGATTTACTACTCTGTGTTCCGGCCCGGAACACCACTGATTTGAATTGTACAGAAGACAACAAACTGTTTCTCAATACAATTTGACGGTCAATCCAAAACATGCTGAAGAAGGAGCTTGGCTCCGAAAACATTAATTGTTACGTGAAAAAATTTACCTAGCTTAAAACAAACAAATAAACACAGAAATGTTTCTCAAAAGAAAAAAATATATATTACCAGCACAGCAACTGATATCAGTAGGATTCCTAAAACGTGAGCAATTATATAATTGCTTTCGGCTCCATTAACTCCCAAAGCAATTGCAGCACAGTTTAGGAGGAGCCACCCACTAAGTGAGCACAATTTCTGAATAACAACTATAAATAAATTCTAACAGTATGGACTCCGACAAAACACGTAAGATGACAAAAACAAACAAACGAGGTATGCAAACAAAAGTAAAGAAGTAATTATACGCGTGTAACGAAACTAACGGACTCTTGCAAATCAAAGCTAATATAGAATAAAACAAACTAGAAAAGAAATAAAACTTAGAAGTAAAAGGGATACTTAAAGATTAGTTGAGGAACATCGAGGTCGTTCTGCGGATAATTCATTCACAGAAGGAACACTTTACAGCAACCATAGAGGCTTGCATCGGGGACTTGCTCAGGTCTGGCCGTCCACCAGCGTATAAGACCAAAGTTGTACCTGCAAATTTGAATTGCACAGAAGACAGCAAATCGTTTTTTAAAAGAAAAAAAAGTTGATCATCAGTAGAATTCCTAAACTCAGTGTGCGCAATTCTACAATTGGTTTCGGCTCCATTAAATCCCAGACCAATTGCGGAACATTTTAGACGGAGCCACTCACTGAGTGAGCACAGTTACTGATAACTTCAGTATTTCATAACAAGACGAGTAAGACATCAAATCCAATTTTCGACTAAAGCAGACCATCCGTATTATTTGTCTGTCAAAAAATTTGATTGGTATCTGAACAATATCTACTTAAAGATATTTTATCTTTTTAAAATTTGGTTAACTTGTCAATAAACTTTAAGCATGCACAAAGCCGTGAAAGTTCTTTTTATGGGGACTTGGATAGCATTGCAAAAGTATTTTTTTTAAGAAGCTGGTACGTTAAGATTCATTGGGAAAGTCTGGAGAAATGAAGAAGAAATGTTACATCACCTGTTACTGTGGGAGCCTACATAAGGCAAAAGATCAAGAGGCAGGGTCGGCAGAGCGAAGTTGCTTATTGCAGGGACGCACAGAATACAAACTATGCAAACGCTGTAGGGGCGAGCTTTAAAGGGGGGTGGGG
>JANSTQ010153130.1:0-11511 GCA_026167885.1 Bergia puertoricense
CATTCTGATCCAAGTCACCTTCATTCTTATCCAAGTCAACTTCATTTTGATCTAAGTCACCATCATTCTGATCCAAGTCACCTTCATTCTTATCCAAGTCAACTTCATTCTGATCTAAGTCACCATCATTCTGATCTAAGTCACCATCATTCTGATCCAAGTCACCTTCATTCTTATCCAAGTCAACTTCATTTTGATCTAAGTCACCATCATTCTGATCTACGTCACCATCATTCTGATCTAAGTCACCAGCATTCTGATCTAAGTCACCTTCATTCTCATTAAATTAAAGTCACCTTCAACTGCTGTCAGTTAATTACAGCAGATTCTGAAGATGCAGTCTAAAGACTTAAAGTGGAACCAATCACGAATCACAGAAATGTTATTAGCACCATGTATGACTCAACCACCATATGATAGCATATATCAATTAATTTTGTGTGGAACTGTTTGAAGAAACAGGATGGATGACAGACAAACATAAGAACTACAAATGGTCATGAAGCAATGAAAAGAGTGATAGTACAGTTGGTCTTGCTACATACAGCTCTGTGGGTGACATTGGTACTCCTTAATTAAGACAAATAAAGATTCCAATTTTTATGCTCAGGCATTTGTTTTGCATGTGCATTTTTCACCTCCCACTGCTGTTATCAAGATTTGTTTATGACTCAAGTTTGTACACTTACAGTATACCTGTTGCACTCATTTTGCTTTTACCAATACACTTGGAACCAGTGCCAAGGGAAACAACATCCATGTGATACCTATGAACTAACCAGGAATAGCATTTTAAATAAAAGTCAGGACTTAAAGGAAGTTAAAACAATACACTGTCAGGTATATAATACAAAAAGCCTGTTGAACTAATGTTAATAAGATGGATTACTCCATGCATGTGGTACCTGGTTTAAGTATGTGCATTTACTGTATTGCTGCTTTATATTGATCTTGGCAGCACACTTTTTTTGGTGCATAATTAAGTCGAACCCAAAAAAAATTGACCTTGAATTATACTCCAGACAAAAGTAACAATCATTGCAGTTCAGTTTTACAGCAGATAATCATGAAAACATTCTGTAAATTAATGTTTTTGTTCATTGTGTATACTGGAGTGGGTACACAGACAGAGAAGGCCCACAATACGCTCTTTTTACATATGTACACTGGATTTGCATGTACATATACCTTGTTGCTCAACACAAACCACAGCTGCAACAAGCGTCCACTCTTTGCCTTCTTGTGGTTTTCCTTTCTTGCCAAGCCTGTTGTAATGTCTGTAGCACATTGTGGCCACTTTATTGGCAAAATTTGGGTCATCATTCCAGTTACATGCAGCCATAACCTACCAGGGGTAGTTCACATGGTTCAATGCAGGAAAAGTTGTATAAAACATGTAGATTACAAGAAGAGGTACCATAAATTATTTGATGAAAAATGTAATACAGCCTGAAATGAGGCTGGAAGAGGGATGAAAGAGCCTGGGTTGGGGAAGTGGGATGTATCAGAAACTAGGTGCCCTTCCTACATCAAACATATATTAGTTTTCAGTAGTTCAGACATAAGATCCTCACTAAGTGACACTTATACATAAAATAAATTACCACTCTTGCTCCAGCATAAATTTCATACAAGAAATATAAAATTGTTTTCCCTGTGACATAGAATGCTATCAACATGAGGGAGGCTGGGAGAATATAAGATTAAGGTAAAACCATAACACATATGCCAAGTCGTTTTCTGTTAAATCCTGTATTACTCTCCTACGTAACCTTCCAAATGGTGACATTGGGCAAACCATTTTATAATTCTTTTCTAAATTAGTCAACCTTAATAAATAAACACACGTACAGTAATGTGTCTAAATGTAAAACCCCGGCATGTTACATACACGTACACGTGGGTTTTCAGCCTGGAGAAGATATTGTACATATTATAAACTAAAGGTTACATACAGCTCAAACAAATGCTGTCCATACAGTATATACATGTGCGCATACATACATGTACATGCATGTTAAAAACTGATATTTTTCAGTGAAACTCCTAGCTATAGAATAAAGATATGCTGTCTTAATTTGGAGTACACATTAAAGCATTTCAGAATAAAACAAACAAAAAACTTTAATTTAAACTTTAATCTTTATTAAGTTTCAAATAGCAAAGATAATCCTGAAACTACTCAGATGTTGGCGTAACTAGCGGTTTTTGATGGAGGAGGAAACCGGAGTACCCAGCATCGGAGATGGACCGCAAACCCAGCACATACTTCCTCGTCCGAGAATCGAATGCTCTGCCACTACGCCACCCCGACGCAGTCTTCAGCATATTCAGAATTTAAGCAGCTCCACGAATAAAGTATTTAATATAATACCAGCTTGCTTACACTTGCCTTTGGTTTGCACTGCCACTGTTATCTGAAGCCGGTGTCAGAGCCTGTTCTGTGTTCATGCCATTGACAATATCATATGCCCATCAATTCGGATGCACGGCACAGTCTTGTCAAAGCAGAGCCATGGAAGTATACGTAAACCATGCATCAATAACTATAAAACGAGAGATGCGCAGAAAAGAATTACAACGTTTGGCAGGGCATTTTGCTATAGAAGTATACGTTAAAAGGAATAGTACACGTATACAAAAGTTGGTCTATTTCAGTACCACAACATCGTGTCCACCTTCTTGGTATCTGCATTGTATGACTCTCGGGGATCGGAGGGGGTTAATGGTTTTTTATATTCAAATAAATGTCCCCAAATAAGGCTAGCTTTTACTTCTAAGTCCCAGGTGGTCAGTTTAATAAAACCTGTCTTACATCCTTTCCTTCCCCCACCTGGCAACAACTCATGATCAGTTCTTTGTTATCGCGGGCTCAAATAACAGAAAAAATAGCGGGAAAAAGCTGCTCGACAACTTTGTCGTAAATAGGTCGCCGAAATTTCAACATGGTTATGTACGAAGCTCATACACACCCTATTCTTCAAAAATATAAGACTCATATCTGCAGTAGAGCCACGTTGTTTCAAATGTTTGTTGTTCTCTTGACGTTTATTCCACCATTGATCATTGCGTTCGTGACATACGGTGAGCAAACAAATACGAGCTTTAACTTTTAAGTCTATCTGCTCTTTCGCTTTTTAAAAACAGTTTTGCTTAACTTGATTTAAACTCTCAATAGACAATACTTTTGTGATTTTTAAAGGTTTTTGGTTAAAAGAAAGTTCGTACAGAGAGCAGCCAGACGTACGTTACAAGCACGAACTGCTGTTTGTTGTTCAAGGAAGTGATCCAGGATCCTACCTGGCCTACAGCACCTTTCAAAATTTTAACCAGTTGTTGCAACAGAATGTAAGGATTCCTTTGATAAAGGTAACCTGTTTTTTCTATATAGCGTGATATCCTAACAAGATTTTGCCCTCTTAAATATGTAAATACCAGTACCAGTGTGATATTGTAATTGTGATCTAGCTTTTTGGTTTATATTTTCATTTCAGCTGTCATGCATACCCGGGGGAATACTTTCCCAAATATATGGTGGGTGTGTTCTGCTGGCACCTCCAAACCCTTACCGTGTTTCAGAACAGAGTTTGGTTGAGTCCAAGAAAATAGCCACCAATATTCTGTTCCAGACTCCTTGTGCTGTCTGAGACTAAATGGATGAAACCAGACCAGGCATGAAAACTGTATGACATACATGTACCTGAACAGCAGCACATATGTGTACATGTATATAGCCAATTTAGGGGAGTACCCCTGGCTGTTATGACTTGGAGAACAGATGCAGATGGGGGGGGGGGGATAGATAGACAGGTAGATACTTTATTAACGTGTAAAACACTTAGCTGAAAGGTATTAACGTAGTTACTAGTTTACAGGTACATAACATGAAATAAATATGCTAAGTTTAGGTCAAATAACAATAACAATAATGATTATGATAATTTAAAAAAATTAAAAGAATTTAAAAATACAAATCTGTAAATTGTGCTCAAAAATACTATTTATGTGTTACAAGTTATTAAAATGTTTTAAAGGAAAGTTAAACTACAAATCTAAAAATTGTGCTAAAACTACAGTACTATTTTCAAGTTGTAAATTTTTTAAAATGTTTTTATAGGCAAATGTGCAATTAAGATCTAGAGCTATAATACTAAATTTCTAGTAACTACAGTCCAGTTAAATTAATATGCTTTATTTTTCTTTTAAACAACCGGTAATTGTTCATAGTTCTTAAGTCATTTGGTATCAGGTTCCACAGTCACGCTGCCTGATAATTATAACTCCACGGGCATATTGCATATGTAGTTACCCTTGGAAATGTTAGGATAGTGTCTCCTCTCTTAAACTATAA
This sequence comes from Bergia puertoricense, assembly GCA_026167885.1. Classification (NCBI taxonomy): domain Eukaryota; kingdom Metazoa; phylum Cnidaria; class Anthozoa; order Zoantharia; family Parazoanthidae; genus Bergia; species Bergia puertoricense. The sequence continues at coordinate 4,352 of JANSTQ010153130.1, forward strand.
CTGGTGCATCTTAACTTTAATAACTCTGAGATGCTTGCTACTTGTACTTTTCAATTTTCACTACTAGATGTACTAATTGTTTTGAAAACTGTACTTAAAGTCTCTGATTGGCTAGTGTAATGAGACCACTTCTCTCAAGTAAAGTCTTACGTATATGGGGATGTTTGGTCACGGTAAACAAAGCAAAGTGCATGCTCTTTCAGTTCCCCATTTATCTGCTGAGCATTTACTGCAAAGTGCCAACATTCAACACAGTAATTAAAATGTGGAACTATGAAGGTTTGATAAAGTTTCATCCAAGTTTCAAAAGGAAAAATTTTCTTCATTCTCTTTAAAATTGCGACTTGCTGACTGACTATGCAACATATCTTGGCAAGTTGACCTTCAAATTTCTGTTTGCTATCGATTGTAACATCAAGAAGGTTGATTTCCTTCTCCATAGGCTTGTGATTACCGTATTCTCACATTTAAATGAGGGGGTTTCTTTTGTCTTTCCCATAGCCAGAGCTTAGTTGTGATTCGAACCATGTTTTCTTTATTATCATCTTTCTCAGGAATTTAGCTTGGTATTGTTTTTATTAGAGGTACAGAAGATTCTTGCTTCTCAGAACCTTTCTCTAACCATGGAACTTCGGGCCACTTGGCTGAAAAGTTCTGTTGTCCAGGTTGCACAAAAAACTTAAGTTTATATGAATGTTGAAAACTGTCAGGGCTCGATGTTAACGCTGGCCTAATTTTTACACCTTCGGGCCAGTATGGGCCAGTAACGTTTAAAAAGTGGTGGCCTGATTTGGCCATGAACTCTTTTAAAAAATCACTGTGAATTCTGTTAGTGAGAAAATACCTCGGGTCAATTTTTGATGAATGAGGTGTAAAAGCTCAGTGAATATTGGGGGGGATAATTACCCAGACAGCATCAGCTTGTGACACCCATGAAATAAACAAGATGAGACTGCAGACCATCATCATGTTTAACTGATTTTTGCCACAGTAGCTGTTAAATTTTTCATGATGGGCCAGCACACTTTTATGTTGGGCCAGTAAGTTTTGAATTTTACTGGTGTAATGAGCCAGTGATCTAAAATGCTTAATGCTGAGCACTGACTGTTGTGCCATATGTACTTTTGAAACCCATCTGACATAGAGGTATATAGATGATACAGAACAATACTCCCACAAAAATATAACTAGGGGAAGATCAGAGTGGTATCTATATGTTTGGCATAGTGAAAACTATATGGTCTGCTGTGGATTTAGAAAGTAACACTAAAAGTGATTGCCATTTATTTGAAGTCCTGGGAGGAGGATAGCAACCTAGATGGGAGGAATGATGCATTGCACTTCACCATCCAAATACCACTGAAGGATTCAGAAACTATCAATTCAGTACAACTAATCCTCATCCTGGACTATAAATTACATGTAAGTGATCTTTACATGTATAATTTACATAGTTACATACAATACAATATGGTAATCAAATCCAAAATGCCTCTTTTTATGCTACTTCACATAATTCTTGAGAACTTTGATTCAGTAACCTAAAAAAATAAATCTGATTTTAGTGTTAACACTATTGAGCTTTTCTCCAAAGTGTAGTGCATTTTCCATTGTTCTTATTCTTGAGCTGCTTGTACCAGATTAGGCAATAATTATACTGTTTTTTCTTTTCTTTTTTGTGTTCTCTGTCAGTGGCACACTTTTGTGGATTTCTTACATGTATATACATGTGCTTACATTTTGATGTACTGCCACTGTGTTTCAGCTATATTGTCCTGTATACAATCTAGCTAAAAAGTAATTTGATTTATCACTTCCATCCTGAAATCCTTACACTGGTTGGTTACTGCTGTTACAAAATTCAGCTCATTTAAACATTAAAGCAATTTATTATACTCTCAGATTGTCTATATCCATCACTGCCTTACTCCTTAAATGTGCTCAGGTTCTTGCTTCCCTCTTACTGTCCTGCCACCAAAACTATCAACCATGGTCAATCAGTCACCCATCTGGGTCAATGTATTTTCTCTCATTCCTTGCCCATTGTCTGGAATGCTCTATCTGAAACTGTCAAATCACCAATTTTTGCACCAATGTAGAGACTTGTTTTTAGGAAAATTTACTTCAACTGATAAATTAATTAGGCACATCTCTATTAAATATTTTTATTAGTAAGACTAGTTCTGTAATGTTTTTTTACTTAATATTTAATTTAAAAGCAAGTGATTGTATACTTTAGGCATTTTTTTAAAATGACACATGGAAGAACAGTTGTTAAATAACAACTACCGTATTTTCCGGTATATAAGTCGAACTGGTGTATAAGTCGACCCCTGGTTTTTAGGGTAAAAATACTAACTTTTTCAAATTTCCGTGTATAAGTCAACCCCTAAAATCGCTCTTGCTGAAAACCTTAAAAGCCTCAAATTTGAGCAAACTTATGGTAGCGTAACACAAATATATATAAACATCTCAAATAAAAGTAGAAAAAAGTGAAGTTATTGGTCATTTCTTTTATTATATTTGGTGGCTCCTAAAGGAGCTGTTTTATTAAGAAGATCACTGCTGTTTCAGTTGGAGAAGCAAAGAAATTCCTCATCGCTGTCACCAAATAGTTCCTGGAACTGCTTAGCAGTAACTCGGTCATCATAGATGTCTGGTTCACCATCATCCTCTCCAGCTTCATTGTCGTCAACTCCAGCTTCCACATCACCATCCTGCTATAACATGTCCTCTTCAGTTCCATCCAACACGTTTGAGATTCTGCACTTCTTGAAAGAACGGACAACCATTTCTGATGGAATACTTTGCCATGTTTCCTTAACTCATGTGCAGATGGTTGTCAGTGAAGTGGCTCTCATGTGTCCAGCTGGGGTGAAGGTTTTCTCCCTGTTGATCATCCAATCTGTCCATTTCTCCCTCAGGCAATCTTTGAAAGGCTTGTTCAAACAAACATCAAGCAGTTGCACCACACTTGTCGAGCCCCCGGGAATCACAGCTTGGATCGTGTTATTTTCTTTCAGGCACTGCTTTGGTGAATCACCTAGATGTGCATGAAAGAGTCCCAGACAAGTAGGCTCTTGGAACTGCTTGCACCACCGGGCCTTGAACGCCACACTTTCTCAATCCACAGCTTCACTCCATCTTCATCCATCCAAGCCCTCAGATGTATGTGGACCAGAACTCCAGGACAAAAGCTGTCTTTCGGCATGGTCTTTCTTCTAAAAAGTACCATTGGTTTCAGTTTGGTTCCATCAGCAAGGCAGGAAAGCATGACAGTAAATCTTGATTTCTTGTGCCCAGCAGTCTTCAGAAATACCGTTTTAACGCCACGGGACTCTATGGTTCTCGTCGCTGGCATGTCAAACCAAACTGGGGTTTCGTTCATGTTTCCAATCTCTACAAGTTCGTAGTCAACCTGTTTTCTGGCGTTAATCACATATTTCTGGAAACTGGTAATTTTTTCCTCCAGGTCTTTGGGATGCTTTTGCCCTATCTTCGTTTCAGAAATCTTGTACACCAGCTGTTTGTGCCTGAGAAGTTGGCAATATTCAGGTTCTTGGCCAAGGCTTTAGCATGGAGTGGAATGAGGTTTCCTGTCACGATGTACCCATCTTGCCTCTGCTCACCCACCCATTTCGCTACTTCGTCTTCTAGGCCAAGCCAATAGCACTTTTTCCTTGTTTCGTGGCATAGACTGAAGTTTGTCAACATTTCGTCTCCAGTCACACACAAGCTTTTTGTTGACTCCAAACTCGCAACCAGCCTTTGAATTGCTCGATTTCTCTGCAAACTGCACAACTCGAAGTTTGAACTGTGCAGTGTATTTGTGTTGCTTGTTAGCAGACATCACTTTTCCCACAAATGAAAAAAAATGCCTGTACTGCCTTCAGTTTTAGCTGGCTTTTACATGCTTCTGCCATGACCTAAAGTAAACAATGGGATCGAAATCTGAAAAGCACGGACATCCAAGGAAACTGTTCAGATCAAAAATCCACCGATGAGAATCAAGCTGCATTATCATGTACGTGCTCGCATGGTGTGACTGGGACTCGATTCATGACAAACTTATCCTGTTGCCATAAAGTACGCATCTCCCTCAAATGTTGCATTAAACCTTTGTTTGCAAATTGTGTGAAGGCTTCAAGAATGATAGGATTTGATCATGACTTTAAATCAATTCAAAGAGAGGATAATTTTGGGTTATGAAACTGCTACAACACGCTGTATAAACGACTCACTGATGGTGATCAGTGACAAGAACGAAGAAGTGTGATTGGTAAACACAATGTTGAGTCAGTTACTGTACTTCTGGCTTTTACTGTCACTTTCTAGAGCCTGAATGACCTTGATTGTATTTGTTTACACTGAAATGAAATCACTAAAAACAATAAAAACACTACAGTGCCATTAATTTGCATGTTATTTCAACAAAAGCTGTACACAATTCAAAACTTGAAAATTATTACCACTGTATATTAAAGTCGAGGTCGATTTTGGGGGTCACTTTTTTGGTCTTAAAGTCTTGACTTATACACCAGAAAATACAGTATTCTTTCATGCATCATTTAAAAAAATGCTTATACATTTGTATTATTATTAATAATACAATCCTATTTACTGCATTTCCTCTATTTAGCCCCCCTTCTAATTAGCCCCCAGTTTAGAGGTGCTGAAAAAATAAGCCCCCACCCTCTATTTTTTAGCCCCCATTCTCTATTTTTTAGCCCCCATCCTCTATTAATTAAATCAATCTCAATAAAAATTATAGACTTATAGTGAAATACGAATGCTACAATGCCATAATGTTGCATTTTTCTTTTGACATTGCTTGTAATGTTTAGTTTCTAAAATTATATAAATTACTTAATATACAGTATGCACTAATAAGGCTGTATCGAGATGCACTTATATGCACAAATGAATTTTTAAGATTGTGTGAAATTTTCTCTTCATGTTTCTCTAAGGATGATTCTGTAAATAAATAAATTTTTAAAGAATGGGAAAATTTATTTAGCCTCCATCCTCTATTTAGCCCCCCCACCTTCTAATAAGCCCCCAGTCCAGAACCACTGGAAAAAAAAAAAAGCCCCCAGGGGGCTAAATAGAGGAAATATGGTTGGTATTATTTCTTTCTTTTGCCAACTTTTGCTGTTTCTAATTCATTACATTGTTCTTTATTTCACTTTAGAAATATGTCAGTCTACAGATGGAAAGCCTTGTGTATATCTACCAGTCATCCTCACTTGCTGGAGCAGAATTCAACACTGTTGGAGAGTTGAGGATCAGACAAAAAGCTCCTCTTCCTTACAAAGGAATACATAGTATTTATAATGTATGAATCCCTTGTAACAATGTTTGGGACTACAATATTCTGGAATAAGTATTAGTCAGACCACTCAACTTTTTAATCAGGGATTTCATTGTTACAGAATTTTAGAGAGCCCTTGTGACCCCTAGTTGACAGTGGAGTGGTTGAGTTGTTAGTGTGTTTGACTCGTAACATGAAGGTTGTGAGTTTGAACCCCGGCCTGACCACTGTGTTGTGTCCTTGAGCAAGGCACTTTTCTCGATTTGTTCCAGTTGACTCAGCTGTATAAATGAGTACCAGCTTCTGCTGGGGACTAACCTGACATGTATTAGTGTCCCATCCAGGGGGTGTCACAGACTCTCTAACTCAACACTATGGAAACCAGAGATAAGCACTGGTCTTATGAACCACTTGGTTCAGGAAAAGATTTAGCTTGACATAACCCTTATTGCACATATTAAAGTTACAAGTTACACTGTCAAACAACCCCTCTGGAACAACAAAAAATTAATAATAGGACCGGACTGACAACAGTTGTCGTTGAATAACTACAAACTTTTACATACAAGAAAGACAGAAATTAAATAATTTTATGAAAGTTTTAGAATGCCTTTGAGTCATTCAGAGTTTCCTACTTTAACAAACATTAATCAGCTGTATTTCGTGAAAGTTTTTAGGGTGACAGGTCAACTTGTTCAAAATTGTGATTAATATGTGAAAATCACATTTTATCATATTTTTTCAAATAAATTATTTGTAAGCCTTCCTCCAAAAGAAACAGCACATCTTCTTGTTTAATTTAGTAGTGGTTTCTTTGGGTCTTCCGCTTCCTTGGTTAATTCTGCCATGGTGGAATACTACAGTAGTTCACCAGAAATCCCACTCATTTGCACAAGTTTCAGTTCACATTGGAACAAAATAAAATTAAAAAACTAACTAAAATAGATAGTTCCAAGCAACTTGTAAAATTCAACAGAAATGATGGCAGGATGCTTTTGATAACTGCCAATATTTTTATAAGAACCATAAGAACTATAGAACTTGATTCTGGGTTACGGTAATACGAATTCAACTTTTGTTCACTCAAATCCAGTCTTCCAAGCCTTGATACAGCATCTTTGTTTTGAGAGGTCCAAATACTGAAAAAGCTGACCATAATCTTTTTTTATCATCAAAATTGCTGATGCTACAACATTTTATTGTTACATGTAATTCGTGTTCTTTAAAACTTGTCCAGACACGAGTCAGTAACAGAAACAATGTTTATGTGCACTCCTTGGTGTAGGAAATATTATTGGTAAGACATTTGATCACTAAATTATGAAAATTGACAATTTTGAGCAAGCAAGTACCCTTCAAAATTTTGTAAATATATTTAAGCAAAGAGCTCAATTTTATGAGCATCTCATAATCACAATTAAAGATCCCCAACAAAATCAACATTCCCAATATCCAGCTGGTAATGTGACATTAAACAAAATATTTTAAAAAAGCATTAACAATTAACACTCTAATTTCTTCTCTTTGAAATGTACAGATTCCTGTGATTGATTCAGCAAGCTCAAGAAAAGATGCTTACGAATTGAGTAAAATATTTGAAGCCTATGTGAAAAGAAATGGTATAAATTTCAAGTTTTAAATTTGGTATTTTGATGTACATGTATTGTAATGTAAATTTTTGGCAAGGGAGGGCTGGAACATTAAGTTCTCAATTCTCAAATTAGTGGAGGAGGGTAGATAAGAGTGTTTTTACTTACCAAAATATTTCGGGTTTTTTCAGTATTTATCTTTGAAAACGTGAAATTATTTACAAGAATGGCAGTGAAAGGGGGGGGGGGGGGGGGGGGGG
>JANSTQ010153141.1:0-11509 GCA_026167885.1 Bergia puertoricense
GTGTGTGTGTGTGTGTGAACAGTGGATGTTATTGTAGCACTGTCTGATGGATGTAACTGGGGGGAGGTGGTTGTAACCCCCACCCCACTTCATGGTACATGTGTTAAGTTGAAGTGCTATACAAGTAACCAGTTAAAAGTAATTCCTTCTGAGTGATAGCCCTAGAAAGTAAATGGGCCCACACGGAGAAAGAGAAAAAATGTCTGAACCCAGCAGGATTTGAACCCACAACCTCAAGAACAGATCACCATTGCTCTACCAACTGAGCTACAAGGCCAGATGGGAGCTGGCTGTGAGTAGTTAAGATGGTAATGTGCAGCGATGACACATGAGTGAGGGGGTAACCAGAAAGGCATGGCCACTCAGCACTTATAAACACTCAGATATAGTTGTTTTTAAATTTGTAAAGTTGAAGTGCTGTACAAATATCCCAAGTAATTCCTTCTGAGCGATAACCCTAGAAAGGAAATGAAATATCTGTTTTTTAGTGTTGAGGGGCCAAACCTTTCTGGTTACCCCCCTCCCCCCTCCTCCCACTTTATGATACTCTATCTTTGTTGATAGCTACTTAAAGAGTTGGCTGCCACCACTCAAATTCTATTGACTGTCCTTCCTTGAATTTACCTCTTACAGAACCAAATGACGAGAGTGGTGCTAATGTGGATGCTTCAGTAAGTTCTGTTCTGCATTTTTAGAATGATTATTCTGTCATGGGACAGGAACTGCTGTAGGTTTTGTTTATTGCTGGTTCTTCAGGGAAATTACTGGTATTTTTAATGAAGGATTAACTGTTTATAGAATATTTATTTAGTATTACAATGTATATCATACATTGTATCATACATACCATTACAATGTATAACCTAAGTACAAATATTCATATGTACAGGTCACATGGTAACACTCACGGGGCAAATGTCAGACAGTACCACAGGACAAAAAGGTTCACCTGAAAATAACTACTGTAATTCAGTTAAAAAATACGAACACAGAGATGAACTACCTTTTGTCTTCTTTTGGCCACTCTACATTGATTTATCTTTTTCCACCAAGAAAATGTGTGAGATGCAGATCAAGGCAACCCAAGTTTTTTTTTCAAATTTTATCCAGTGGGCATGCCCCAACACCTCCCCCCCCACTAAGAGTTTCCACCTTCACTGGTCACACACACCTCCCCAAGAAAATCTTGGCTACACACCTGAATTTATTCACAGGACTGTGAAGTAGTTTGTGGGAAACATAATGTTCAGTGTAGCCACTGTCTGCAAAGAAGAGTATCTTTTGAGATATTTTTTCTCATTTTGAAATATTTTTTTCTTTCAGAAAATGTGGAGAGAAAACAGGGAGGCATTCATTGAAAAAGCCAAACAAATAGTCAAAAGATCTTTAGGACTTTAATGATTTTGTATGGATTCCCAAGGATTTCATTATTTTTTATTTTATTTTTTATTTTTCATTATATTATTGTTGTGGACTTCTCCCATACTTTGTTATTCATTTCCAATAATTTCATGAGAACCAAGTGGAAATTTGTAGCAGTTTGATACACAGTAGTGATGGTTTATTATGTGAGATGTACAAGTATCTGTTTTACCTAATATGTTATTTATTAATTATACTGTAGTTGCCTTTAAATTTTGAGCAAATAGCTGCTGAATCCTTAGTTCAGTGTTATTGCAATAAAGACATTTTAATAAATACTCAGATTGAGAATGATTGCTTTAAAGACTACTAAGGACAAAATTTAAACAATTCAAAAAATAATTATTCAGATTCACAACAGGAATGATTCAAAGAAAGCCAAACCTAGTTCAGCAGATGAAATCACAATTATTTTTCAGAATTTATGTAACAATTATTTAAACAGCTTCAGTGCTTTAAACTAGAAACCTGTTTTGCCAGGCTATTTAGTTGCATTTTGTAGTGTTGTTCATTTAAAATCTCAGACAAGGGACATTTAAAAAAATGCTGCCAGACCAGTAGTTTCACACTAGAAAACAGAACAAATAACAATTGTCTATGTTTGAAATGCCTAAGCATCCTTTTCTGTGTTTGTCAAATAAACTATATAATTTTGTTAGAAGTAAGACTTAATACATGAATATAATTGAGGTATATTAAGGTGTTTTCAAAGAGTAAAAAGAGTGAATCAAAATCACGAGTTGCTTTCTAACATAACCAACTTACAGCACTTTAAGTATTTTAGCCCCAGCCAATTTATCAACATATATTTTCTCCTTACAATATCAATACAAAACAATTTGTTTGGTGGTGAGAATAAAGGAATTGATCACACACAGTACGCTATCTAGTATGAAAAGTGAAATTCTCCCAAACTGTTTAAAATTAACATATAAACACAGTTTAGGAGAATTTAACAGCACATCAAATGTCGTGTTTGGGGCTGAAATGGGTTAAGTACTTAATAAATAGACAGCACTTTAAGTATTTTAATAATGAGGAATAGTGAGAAAAAGAAGCAAGATTGTAACAAATATTAGGATGAATGGCTGATAGTAATACACTTCTTTCTTTTATGAAAGTTTTAAAGTTTAAAAACAGCTCTTGTAAAATGCATAGAAGAGTGTTGAGCTGAATGTAATATGGAGATGGATAACAATAAAGTGCCTTTAATAATGTGCTTATTCAACATGGTTTGCTAAATTTACGTTCAACCAATTGTGTGTATTATGAAGGTCGTTTTTAGGGCCATTTTGTTGAAGAGAGTAGTTGTTGTTTATAGGTCGGATGGCTGGTACATGGGAGAAATACACATATTAAATAACTTTTTGCACCCCCTCCCCCTGCCACAATTTTAAGTGAACTCTTTTAAAAGGCCTTCCAAGACTTGATGAGCCCAAACTACTGATATTTCCTCCCCCCCACATACCCTCCGTCTGAATTATAAACAAGTATGAAAGCTGGAAATAAAATAATGATACAATTTCATTTTGAATTATTCTTTTATGTTACTTTCCAAATATATTAAACAATCATATATGTACTTATTGCTAGATGAATGTGGAGTGTGTGGCTTAAGGTGGCTCCCAACTGTTTCCATTTTGCTCAGACACTGAACTTTACGAAAGACTTTCTCATATGGCATGATGGATACATGCCTTTTTAGCTTAAGTTACAACAACTTTTCAGCTTATCAACCCTTGTACTCTGAACGGAAATTTTGTTTCCATGGCAACGTGACCGGGTCTCAAATGCACCCTATTTCGAACATTCAACTGCATTTTACACAAAGTGAAGTTCCTTTTTTATTGCTTCAAAATTGTTTGCACATCAGGGAGAACATTTGTGAAAATTAAAAAAACATTCTGTCAACAGGCTTTGGTGCCACCTTAACATTTCATAAAATAAAGTAGTGCCAAAACCTGTTGACAGATTTTTTTAGAAAATTTTCTCAAATGTGCTCCTTTATGTGCAAACAATTTTGATGCAATAAAAAAGGGACTTCACTGACTAATTTTTGTGTAAAATGCTGCCAAATGTTAAAAATAGAGTGTATTTGAGGCCCTGTCAAGTTGCCATGAAAACAAAAATTCCAGTGAGAGTACAAGGGTTGATAAGCTGAAAGGTTATTTTGACACCACCTATTAACAAGTAGCAGTATTCTTTCACTACAAATGAGTAAGTTCAGTGACAATGAAAAGTGAAAAATGGTTTCGAACCACCTTAAAAGTGGGTAACGCTATACTTCCTTTTAGTATTCAGTTTTGTAACCTTGTTAACAAATATAGGTAAGGAATTGTCCAACACTTGGGGCAGGCCATGTTTGGGTCTGCCATTTTCTATTTAGTATGGCATTTAGTATTGCATTTTGATTGGCCAAGTACGACTTGTATTGTGTTTTAAAATATACTGTCATACAATATTGAAGAATCCCATTGACCACCCATTCTTTTGGCTGACAGAACGAAAATTTTGCCTGCTGAGAAAACTATTAACATGGCCGAGTTACCAAACTTATCAAAGTTATGTGGCCCTTTTCTGATCGTTACTTCAGCTTCAAAATGATAACAGGGGGATTAATGAACGAACTGCTAGAACTGGTTACAGCAAAAGCTGCTGGCGCCTTCTAAATAGCTGTTTAAGCCTTTAAACTGCGTGTTCAATTTCATTCAATTAATTGCTTTTGACTTTTTAAATTTATTTTTTGTATTAAAACCCACAATCTGCCATATTAATAAAACATCATTTTAAACGGTTATTTATTAATAAGTTATATATAGCATGAGGACTCGTTTTCTATTTCTACATTTTTTTAAATTGAACGCACGACTCAATCTCGAATCTTGTATCAGCTGCGAAAAGTACGGGATTCTGGGAACGGAACTGGGGAATTCTCTGAATTGACTGCTTTGAGACAAATACAACAAAATAGCCTCAAAAGGTCAACAAATATCTGATCACATTTTTCTCGAAATTCTTTCCGTTATTTGCAAGTTGAGCAAAATTTAATTTCATTCATTGGTTTTGGATTCTCTTATTATAGCAAATAGCACGAGGACTCGTTTTCTATTTCCATATATTTTTAATTGTTCGCTCGACAAAATCTCGACCTTGTGTCAACATGGAGTTCCAGGAAAGAAATCGGGAAATTCTCCGAATCCTCGTTCCAAGAACATGAACTGACTATAAATCAACTTATAGTGATTATAGAAATTGAACATATGTGAAGGTTTAATTAAAAAAATAACCTGCTTTGAGACACAAATGCGAGGAAATGGCCTCAAAAGTTCAACAAATATCTGATCACCTTTTGCGGCTTTTCTCAGAATTCTATCTTTGATTTGCAAATTGGGCAAAATCAACAAGGCATGGCGGATAAATTGGTATTCAGTTCCAACATGGGCGGTGGGAAACGTTGGTTACGAGTATCAATGAGATGTTTATATGACGCAAAATAACTCAAACCTTTGTTGATGTGTGTTGATTTATGCTCACAAGGTCCTATTTCCCATTTTTTTATTTTGGATATGACGTAAACATTAAAATAGGCCGCGCAGCACGTTGGGGGAATGGACTTCTTTTACACGGCCTGGGACTAGGTTTACAAATTTGAATATGAAAAGAAAGTGGCGATTCGAATTCACTTCAAAACAAACGCAGAACGTCCGATTTCGGCTTGAACATGAGGATAAGGTTTATATGGGATTTAGGACCTTGTGAGCATAAATCAACACACATCAACACATCTCATTGATGTCACTGATACTTGCAAGCAACGTTTCCCACCGCCCATGGTTCCACCGTGTGTTGCTATTGTTTGTCAGTTGACAGGTGGGCAGGCCCTTGTTTGTCACGTGATTTGTCAAATAGATATCACCTCTTTTCTCAGAATTCTGCCTTTCGCAGGTCATAGCCAAGCAAGCAAGACACGGAGAAATTGGTGAGTCTTTCAGATCAGAACTATTACTCGCATGGTTTGCTGTTGTCTATTCGTCGATGACCAGAGAATTAAACGAAGCTGAAGTTTCTATTTGAAACCATTTCCGATTTGTTCTGCTATAAAAAGCTCTCGAAATCACATCTTCAATAGATTCGTATTCGGGGGGTGGAAGCTGGAGTCGTTTGACTTCAGTCTTTCAGATATTCATGGTTCCCAACTTTTTAAATTCAGTAATTCATGATTCGTCAGTTTACAATGGCTCTCCCTGATTCCTGGTTCATTCTACACGGCTAAAGAATATAGTAGATGAACTCGTCTTGGCTGTTGCTCGCTCTTCACGATTTCAAAAGTTTGAAAGGCAAAAATCATGACTCCTACTGTTTTTTCGGAGATAATTTATGATTCAGCTTCGATCCCAGATCTGCCTTGTATCGCTGAATGAAAGCATCGATCCTGCACAGATTCGGCTGATCTATATGATCAATATATGACAATATATATGGTGAGCACTGATGTGCTATTCATTTTCGCGTAAATATGTCTTTAATAATCGTAAAAGTAGAAACCTTAATACAGTATTTCAAACCAAAGAAAGATTGAGAAGTTAACCTACAAGTACAACAACGGACACGTGGTCAGATTCAGATGCATTTCGAACGGATCGAGGTTGGACTTTAATATTAAAATGCAAATAAACTAGAAGTAGAACAATATTTTTTGCCATCAGAAAAAGGTAAATAACAGAACCATTTCTTTTTTCGTTACAGTTTGACTGAATACCATAACATTTCTGAGAATCGCAGCTGGAGACTAAATATTTTTTAGTTAACTTAACTGACCAATCAAAGTGCCCTAATTGGTCGGCCACTGTTGCCCGCTGTGTTTTTAAGAGAGTCGCTGGGGAGAATTTATATATTTTATTACACAACACGCGTGTCGTGCATCATTGTATTGCACACCACGAGTGTTGTGTGTCATTAGAGAGATTAAGCATCGTTTTTACGGCAAACGGGAAACGGCAGAAGTGATCACGTGACCATGATTTGTCGTTTACCATTTGCTTTTTCTAAGTGAAAGAAAGTAGTTCCGTGTTGGCCTCAAATATGAGAATTACTTTGCACCATTCTCGTGTACTTATTATTTATTTTAAGGAAACGTAAACGGGAATCTGACGTTTGCCGTTTGCCGTAAACGCGAAGCTAAATCTCTCTAATTACGAAGCACGCGTGTCGTGCATAAATGTATTACACAACACGCGTGTTGCACGTCATTGTATTACATATCACACGTGTCGTGCATCATTGTATTACACACCACAAGTGTTGTGTGTCATTGTATTACACACCACGAGTGTTGTGTGTCATTGTATTACGAAGCACGCGAGTCGTGCGTCATTGTGTTACGCAACACGTGTGTTGTACGTCATTGTATTGCATAGCACGCGTGTTGTGCGTCATTGTGTTACATAACACGTGTGTTGTACGTCATTGTATTGCGTCATAGCACGCGTGTTGTGCGTCATTGTATTACACGCCACAAGTGTTGTGTTTCGTATTACGAAGTACGCATTTCGTGCATCATTGTATCACACATCACGCCTGTCGTGCATCATTGTATTACACAACACGCGTGTTATGCGTCATTTTGCCATTCCTATTTTTACAGTGTATGCATTTTTCCCTTTGGTTTAGGGGGGAAGGGGGGAGGGGGTCGATTGAACCATGTGGATAATCCCTGGATTGTTTGCTAGCTGCAGGGCTTGGCTTTTAGCAGTTGCAAGTTTTGGCTTTGCTACATCTAACCGTGTCCGTCAGTGAATGTTGATTACTAACTAATGCTGAATATCTGTTTGGGAATGTTTCTTGTAGTTTGATGCCCGAGAAACACCACCAACATGGCACAGCAACAGGAAATAGACTTCAACACCCTAACTAAGCAACTGAGGAAATTTTCAGCTGAGTGTGTCAAGATAGACGAGGGAGAGAGATCTTGGGCCCGGCAAATGATTGACAAATTTGTTAACGGCTATATATGTGGGTATATAAAATCGAGTGCTCTGCCTGTACTTGAGTTTCAGTACACCGGAAGTTTATACGAGCGTCTCAAGACCAAACGTGCAGACGAAGCTGACATCATGATTGTGCTGCGTGTGAAAGGAACTGATATCAACTACATTAAAGAAGTTCCAGGGTATTACCGACTGCAGGCTAAAGAGGGCTCATTGTTGAAGTTTGCAGACTCGGATGGATACGTCCTTGTTAATAAGCTAAGGGACTGGTTTAAAGGACTGGTGAACAAGGCTGTTCATGAAATCAAAAACCAGAATCCCGCCCTAGGAGTGAATCTGATAGTTAGGGACCACGGTCCCGCGATTCAGCTTGACATAACAGAGGGAAGCGGGGAGCAACGTAAGGAGCTGTCCATTGATCTGGTCCCTGCATTTCGATTTTTAACAGCAGGTGAACACCTTGTGGCCAAGAGTGTTCCCACGGTAACTCGTTCAAGTATATCCTGCAATCATGAGATACTTTGGCGGCAGTCATTTTCTGTCAAAGAGAAAGACATCCTGGTGAACATGGATAAGGATGACAGTGGATGCAGGCATGAGTTACTACGAATCTTCAAGACTGTAACCTCGAGAGATCCAGGAACGTTTGGGCAGCTGACGTCCTACCACTTGAAGACCGCATTCCTGAGATACAAGCAGAGCCTTTCCTCTTTCGGAGGTCCCTGGCACAGGGACAAGCTGGGAGAGAGGTACATGGGGTTTGTAATGTTCCTGCAGTCTGCTTTGAGAAGCCGGAACCTTCACCATTACTGGGTGGAAGAGATCGATTTACTGGAAGAAATTGATGATAAAACCCTGGACAAGATGCAGAACAGGCTTCTTCGATTTGTCAATAGTCCACAGGAGAGGATCAAAGTTCTCAGCTGAACTGAGTGAACTGACGGCATCAGTGTTGAGCAAACGTTATTCAATAGAACATCATACGATAACAGTCGAACACGTGTACATGCAATAATACTGTCGCTAGACGTTTTTGTAATCAGATGACAAAAATGTAAGCAATATCTGTTATTTCTATACAAACCAGTGAAGTGCAAAATAAGTTTCTTTCAGATAAAAGTCAACTACAGACAGGGAACGTACAATGAAATAATTTTGGAAGAAGTAAAGAAGATAAATTTCTGCTATAGAGTAACTAGGTCTCCTCCTAAGATATATGTGCTGAATCACTTTCTCTCTTTATGTAATAACTGAGAAGTGTCAGATGAAATTGCTACATTTAGTAGTCACTAGAACACGTTTTAACATGTTATTAAAATAACGGAGATTGTATTCAGTATACGTAGTACTGACTCGTACTTTCAGCTTGAAGCAAAAGGAGTTTGAAGGAGGGCCAGGAAGGGACTCCTTTGTCACAGTTTGCGAACAAGACGGAGCATCCAGGTTAACCGGGCTGTGATTTGAAAAACACCTTTTTGATTCAGTTTCTGAAATGACATACTTTTTAAACAAATATAGCATAATCAATCAAAGTTAATTAATTTCATAAAACAATACTACAACAGAAAAAGTTGTTTTACAGTTAAATCAATGAAATGTCAAACAGCGTTTCTGGTAATTAAGTTATTATAATTGCTACATTTTTTTTAAAAAATAGTTTTTATAGTTAAGAGTTAGCAGTGCCTTCTGTGTGACGGGAGTTTAAAACTAAAGATTAGTAAAAACTTTGTAGCTTACATTAATCACTAATTAACCAGGAAAAAATAAAACATTGAAAAACAGCAAAATATGTAAAGTCATACAAAAGAATATGGGAAGATCGTACCTTGACGAATCGAAGCAGGGAGGGTTTTCCCATATCCATAGGGTAGAGTGGCTCAAACTACGTCATCACACTGGAATGCAATCGGGAAAGCTATGAGCGGTGAACAACTCATCTCTGAACAACTTGGCAGTAAATAGCTGGGTAATAAACAGTAGATTAACCATCTCGTTTATTGTTTTTTATATCGATCCCTTTACC
The DNA here is from genome assembly GCA_026167885.1 of Bergia puertoricense. Lineage (NCBI taxonomy): Eukaryota > Metazoa > Cnidaria > Anthozoa > Zoantharia > Parazoanthidae > Bergia > Bergia puertoricense. The sequence goes on from JANSTQ010153141.1 coordinate 9,433, forward strand.
AAGACGATGACTTTCTAGTTGTTGTTGAGTCGTCAGTACCCCTCATTCAGTTTGTGTCTTCTTGTTTAAATGTCGACAGTCTAAAGCCCTAAGATCAAGATTGCGTCTCAAAATTGAAAAATATGGTACTTCATTTATGCTTTATATAAATGAGCGATCTTGCAGATCTGGATGTACCAGTTTTATACAAAACTTGTTACAAATAGCGAACAATGTGGCCCTAAAATTCCTAAAAATCTAAATATTTTTACTTGTCCTAAAAAGACCTACTTTTCCAACAGTTTTTATAGTTTTCTCTAACAAAAACCCTGCTTTTTTCTTTTTTATGATGGTTGAGTGCAACTGGTGTTATTGAAAGTGCTTGGCGTGAATCTGCTTCTGTCGTTTCTTCGACCATAATGACGACAGTGCTTGTCGCTTCAAGTCTGATGTTCAATCTGTGTCAGGCATTTTCAAGAGAATTGCACTATATCTCTCTTTGACTGGTTTTCATTTGAGTATGTTTCTGTTTGAATATCAGTGGTAGAAAGGTACATTGTAAGCAAAATTGTTTTCTTTCTAAATAAAAGCCCTAAAATAACCCTATTTTCTTGCCATTTATCCCTAAAAGTCCCTAATTTTCAGAGAAAAAGGCCCTAATTTCCCCCTAAATCTTGTCACAAGCCAGTCAGAATGCCTGCAATCCAGAAGTGCCTGTTTCTAATATTTTTTAACAGAAGACCTCGAAATCAGTTGTGAGGCAAATAGATATCATGACCAAACAGGAAGTACTAATTCTTGCACAAGTTTCTCGGCAACCCTAGTAGGTAACTAGCAGATGTGTCTAAGGGAAATCAGAACCGATGTCGGCTGTGTTGTCTGTCTGATGTCCGTTCGACACAAAGGAAGAATTATTTTACTCCCGCAGAGTAGGTTTTGCCGCATATATTGTTGACCTGAATGCACTGTTACACGTTTCTCAGTTCATGCGTACAACCATGTACGTAAGAGGAAGTAATATTGAAAAAATACCTGCGATTTCAGGGGTGTGGAGAGCAGGAACTTCACAGTGGTCATACGTCGAGAGTAGTCTGGAGAAGCATGTACTGCAACTTTTTTGCGTCATGAAGTCTTTGTACGACCGACGTTGTATGCGTGATGTTAGCTATTAAATACATAAGAAAACAGAATTTATGGAACCTCGGAACTACCACTGATTTTAAATCATTTAAACAGAAGTTGAAGACATTACTTTTTAAGAAAGCATATGAATAAATAAATAACGGTAATTGAACTGAGTGGAGTGCAATTTGCGATTTGGTCTGAAACCGTACACGTGATTTCAAAAATCGCGTGCAGCGCGAGTTCGATTTGAATTCACCAGTATGATTTCAGACCTAAATTGCATGACACGAAGTGCAATTACCAATTAATTATATCCGTCTTGAAATCAAACTAAGATATTTAAATCTGTGTCATCCATTTTCTGTGCACGAAAACGGAAAAGATGTGGCATTTTTGATGGCTTGTAAATGACAAACATGGAATGTGAAAATTGTGAATAGTGCACACATGACATATAAAATGTAACCGACATTCTTTAGGGCCTGTTTACATGGAGGTGGAGAACCCCGGGTAGGTGAGGTAACCCGGTGAAGTGGGGTAACCCGCCTGTTCATATAATCTCTTTTTATGTTGATAACGTTTACATGAGAGGTGGGGTACCCCACCGAGGCGGGTTACCCGTTCAGCCAGGGCGGGAAACCCGCCTAGGTGGGGTGAGGTTTTGTAACTATTTTCTCATGTAAACGCTCAAGATGGGTGAGGTAACAGAGAATTTTGGAGGCTTATATTACAGTAACCAAGCTCGCCAATCGTTCGTGCGCGGACAAAAGGTCACGTGACTAAGGCTTATGACGTAATTTTGTTTTTTTTATAATGATCCAGTGAGTAGCACACGACTATGGCAGCTTGAAATGGTTTATTTCTATCCTACGCGTTTCGTCTGATACCTCAGACTTCATCAGGGATTTACAACTGATTTTCTTTACTATTTAAGGTCTATTTATACCCATTGAAACGTGATCAACATTGATGA
>JANSTQ010153152.1:0-11509 GCA_026167885.1 Bergia puertoricense
GGGGGTTTTTTTTGGCAGTCGGCATTGATGATGTTGATGATGATAAATTCATAACGCTACAAAGCTTGCGTAGCTCGGCGCTCTGGTCAGTTGAGCCATTGCTGTTGTCACGGAACTGTTATTGCCATAGATTTCGCCTTGCTATCAATTCCATTATCATACTGCTTTTACTGCCATTGAAGTCATATTGTTTTCGCGGTGCTGTCATTGCTGTCCCCTTGCCTTTGCTCTCACACCACTGTCACTTCACTTGTCACTGCTGTGACAGTGCCATCACTGTCGTCGTCGTCAAAAAGCCTGTTCCTGGAATCTCACTGATATACGTGCATGTATTGTGTCACTGCTGTTGGATTCCTTATCTTTAAATAACAAACCTACCTACCTACATACCAAAATCCTACATACATACATGCATACATACATACGTACATACATACAGACATACAGACATGCATACATACACACACACACACATACATACATGCAGACAGATAGTCATCAGTTTTCGTTTGTTATAATTGCAGCGAACAGCTTTGGCTTCCACCCTTCGTCATATAGGAGAAGGGATATTCAAACCTCAGGTTAGTTCATGTCTATCGTTAGGGGTCCTGCGAGTCATAGAAAACATGGGTCATGGAATATCATGACATCTCAAAATTTCAAAACCCAGGTATGAAAATCGATGAAAATCATTATTGGTTGTGGAACAGTGTTGTAGAAATTCATGTAGAATCAGGTTTGTTCATATTCACTGATGAGATTCAACTATGTTTAATGTCATAATACTTAACATATCCAGATGAAAAAATTTCATATCAGTAAACTCTTTTCTCCTTCCAGATACTAAAAATTTCAGAGACAGGTGTCGTAGCTGGAGGACGGAGTGATAAACAGAAAGCAGATATTTACTTCCATAGCCGTAACTTGGCTGTCAGGTTTCTGTCCTGTCTTATTGTGCTGAAAACACTTACCCAAGGTAGGTTGGCAAGTAAGGTGCATTCATATCAACGCAGTTTTCTGGGTAGCAACCCACCTCCCTTTCCCTTAGATTAGGGTGAGAGTCAAAACTTGGGTTAAGTTTAGCTAAACTTTTAGGGGAGGGGTAGGTGGGTCATTGCCCTGAAATCACCCTCGATCCGTTGTGTCTTCGTTAATCATTTTAAAAGGGACCCTCGGCTCTCAGCAACATTTTACCTTAAAATGAGGCATTCAAGCTCTTCTTTACGCAGTTCGGCATAGCTTTCCGTTTTCTGTACTTATCAACGTCACAGTCCTGTGACGTATTTCCGATCTTGGGATTGACGTTGTTGACATTCCCTGAAATTCAGGGCTATCTATACTGTTTGCAAATCGTCTTGAAATTGTCACACGCTTTAGAGTTCTATAAAACACAGTAGGCACTCCATATGTGCCCAACAAGCGAGTCCATGCCTGTGACGTTAACAAGTGCAGTTTTCAAGATGGCGGTCTCTACAGCCATAAATTTTTAACTTCCAAGGGCTGGTTTGTAAAACTGGACACAGATAATGGAAAACTATTCTGAATTTTGTAGACAAGTGCTTCAGTGCCTCCTTTTTAAGGTAAGATGTTACTAAAAGCCGACGGCCCCTTTAAGGGTTGTACGTCAGGGTCCCGTTGTTCAAAGATCCAACCGATAAATCCCTATCGGACTCGTAATTTTGATTGGACAAACCTTATCCGTTGGATATAGGTATTTATCCAGTGGACAAATTGAGCTAACCTTTGGACAACTAGGCCCAGCATTTTCTTAACCGGCCCCGTCAGATTTATTTAAAGTGGCTCTTTCATAGCTGAATCAATTGGTTTTCTCTTTTTCAGAAGTTACATTTTTGCGTTTATATCCAAATAATTTCAAAAGAAAACATCTTAACCCACTAAAAAGACAGTAATCGATCACTGCTGCTAAGACTTTATGCATTTTAAAACAATTTATTACATTGTGTTCCGGCCCGGAACACAAGAATTGGCAACTACAATCCAACTTAATCGCCTCCTAAAACAGACCATCCGTAGCATTTAATTCTCAAAAAAACTTAAATTGGTATCTGAACAGTGCCTATTAATTTAGACATATTTTAGCTCAAAACAGGTTTTTTTTGTCAATGAATCCCTGAGCATGCGCAAAGCCGTGAAAATGCCCTTTTAACCGCATTTTAAAGTATGTAGTGAAATATGCAACCCAGTTTAAGAAGTAATGCGTTTTAAATACCTGCTTTCTCAATTATCAGCTGCATTATTTGGGGAAAGTAGTTTTTAATCTCTCGAAGTAGACAAGAAAGGGGTTGCTTGGAGAACTCAAACCTGATAACCCAAATATTTTAAGCAACGTCTAGTCATCACCTTTATCATTAATTCCACCAAACAATTCATCGCCGCTGTTTATAGCGCGTTTTTGGGTCAAATTTATTGAAAGGCATTGCATTCTGTTCATTGTTTGTTAACTTCTTTCGTTTCATTCGATATGCATATGTTTTCCTTTCAGTTGACTGTTTGGCACATGCATTTGATGTACTAAAGAGGGATCTTCGTGAGGACATGGTATGAGCATCAGTACTGTCGTGCAGTGTGTAGCCCCTTAAATGTTTTATTTTGTGGAGTTCGTTTGTTCTGTGTTAAGGAGATACTATTAAAAGGAGATCGCATAAACTATAAATTGAACTACAACAAAGACATGACTAAATAAAGAACTCTTGTGGATAAGGTGGTCTCCAAGAAACATGACAACACAGAAACTGAACAGGAACGTTCGAGTTGAAACAACAAGTTTTGAGTAGAAACGAACGAGGCCTTAAGGTGGTTGTAGAGGTAACCCAAAATGGCATAATCGGGTCTTGTAATCATAATGTAATACTAAAAACGCAAGGGCTTTTCTTTCTTAAAGCTTGATAACATTTTAATAGTTAGTTTTTTCTTCACTATTTTGTTTCAGACAAAGCAGTTGTTTCTGGCTTACGACGGGATGAATGTGGTGCTGCCATACATGAAGCCGGTACAGAAGGTAAGCAGGTTGTACTCTGCTATTAGTCATCGTTGCAGAAAGTGAGCAGGTTGTAGTCTCCTGGAAATAATAGTTGCACAAGATAATGAAATCAGGTTGTAGTCTGCTGTTCATCATAGTTACAGAAAGTAAGCAGGTTGTAGTCTACTCATTGGTAATGGTAGTTGCTGAAAGTAAACAGGTCAAAGTCTCCTGTTTATCATAGGTGTCTAAGTTGTAGTTAAAACATCAGAGATGTTTGCTGTTAACAATTTACATGTCGTCTGAATCGTTTGAAATTGTGATGAGGGGGACAAGAAGTTGACATTTTCCTTCTTGAAGACTTTGCTGACCCTTGAGTGTTTTCCACCAAATTCACGCTTAACCTTCGATCAATTTTCTGTTCGTTTAAGTTGTTATAGTGTCACGTGTCTTGGTTTATTGATATTTACCTGTAGCCAATGTCACGTGTTCACCACAGGCCCTCCTGGGTAGCGCTGTTGACGTCATGTTGCAGATGTCCATGGAGTCACGTGAGTATTACGTTTACCGTGTTTAAATTGATTTTAAATATCAATCGATCTCCGTATTTCTTAAACCTTTTCCTAATTTAAATCTTAAACAGGAAGCATTTTTCAGTGTTTGGATATGCAGTTCATACGTTGGTATTGCGGTTAACAATTTTTCCTTCGGTTTTCACAAATGCGTTTTAATTGTTTTCCTGGGAGAGTAGTGAATGAAATGGACTTGATTGTAAAAGATGCCGTATTAAAGCGGCAGTCAACGGACATGACGCGAGGACCATAACCGAATTTTTTCCATAAGAAGAAGTTGATTTAGTTATATGCAATTGTAAATTAGCTTTCCAAGTGTTGTAATAATATAAATAATTTTGTTGAATGAGCATCGAGATTTCGTGTTATGCTCCCAAAACATTTTTATTATTTATCATTGATTGTAAACTTGCTGTCTTCATGTTCAACTAAGTTTCGAGGATTTTCCAAAAACTTGTAGTACAAAAGTTCCTCTAAGTAAGGTTCTAAAGTCAAATTCAACTTTTGTTGAATGTAAGATGTATCTCTAACACGTGCTTCATTTCCCAACAGCACTGCTGGATTCCTTTCTAGAAAGTTGTTGTAGCGAAGTGTGGTTCCGAACGTGTGTGAATCTCCTGCAGCACAAAGGAATGGATATCAAGATCATCGAGAAACTTAGCATTGTACTCCAACGGCTATCAAAGAACAAGTGAGTCTGAACTGGCCATTTCCTTCAGATGTTCGAATCGTTAACACTTGATAAACCCAACACAAACTTTCAGATCGTCGATTTAAAAATGGAGAGAAAAGTTGCAAAATTAGAGGTTAGTTACCCCATCTCAGATCATGTGAGAATTCCCTGAATAACTGTTTCTTTTAATATTGTAATGGATACGCAGATATATGCGATTAAAATATAAAACAGGAGCTCCCAAGAGCATTGTCACATTGGGACAACAAACTTCCAATCGAAGGAGGTACATTAACTCAATACAGGGTTCCCACGGTCCTTGACAATCCTGGAAAGTCCTTGAATTTGAAAATATAAATTCCAGGCCTGGAAAGTCCTTGAAAATCATTGTAGCTCCTTGAAAATCCTTGAATTGCCTGATAAGCACAAGCAAATTATTACAATTTGTTTAAAACTTTGATTGAAAATCAACAAAAACACACTAGCTCAACCCTTAAAGCAAATTTGTGTCTTACAGGATTTGTGATTGGCTGAAAGTTTTGACTAATCTGCGATCAGGATAAGTATGCTTGCTTGTGAAGACACTGATGTTCAACAATTAAACTTGCAATGCTAGTTACTTGATGCAGAATAACTGGCTTTGATTGATGATTACAGCAAAATATGGAAAACTTTCAAGTTTAAATTGCCGCACGAGGTCCTTGAATTTGTTGGAAAAGGTCCTTGAAAGTCCTTGAATTTCGTTTTCAGTTAGGAGTGGAAACCGTGTTATTGTATTATTCCATAAAAGGAGCGTGTATAGTTTGCTTGTATTTAGATGTCAGTTAATGTAGATATGGTAACAGTTGAAATTGTCATTGGTTTTAGACTTTTCTTTTACCACTCTCATTTGGATCTTAACGTCATTTTTCTTATAGTATGATCAACATCTTCCTCGTTATAAACCTTTCTTCTTAAACTCGACAGATGTTGTCATAAATATTTATTCTTGGGTTGCCATCACCTGACCTTTTGATACGCGGGCTCACTCCCGGTTGTCAGATGGAGGGCAAGCATTTCAACATGACTGCCGTTCAGTAAACACGCGTACTCGGGAAGAGCCAAGAATAGCACAAGCAAGCGGCATTTTTGTTCCTGATTCGGCGTTTTAATTCTGGTTCCTTTTCTCTGGTTATTAGATGGTTATTTGCCCTCCATGTGCGTGATTTCCATGACGGACCAAGCGGACGTGACGTCATATGCAACCCAAGAATATTAAACTAACATTATTCCAAACAATGTAACATTTATATGGTCTTGTTTCAGGTCCAACCGCAGGTTCTTTGAGGCGTTTCAGATCGGTCCGATAGTGCAGGAACTTGTAAGAACCAGTGATCCTCAGAATGCGTTTCTTCTCCTAAACCTGAGGTCAGTAGTGTTCAACTTGACCCAGCCTCCTGGCAAGTAGCTCCTACAGCCTGTAACCCAAAGGGAGATTCTGGTGAGCTGGTGTAAAGAACCTGCATCACAACACAGTTATATCACCAAACATGTTCACTGATTCTTCATACAAGAGAGCCAACATTACAGTTTGGAAAAAATGACCTGCCTTTAAGGCACATATCTGTTGCAGGATGTATATACGTTGTGCTACAGGTTGAACAATGCCAATAATACCTGCCGCACAGTGTACCATGCTAGTCGTGCAGACACGCCTTTTAGATTTTTCCACGTGAGGATATTTATTCAGGAGACACTTGTTCAAACAGGACTTTAAAACAATATAGGGTGTATAACCTTTCATTTTCAACCACTGTCACAGCTGTTGCGAGATTCCGTGGGGAAGTGAGAGGTTATGTAAAGATAAGAGCTATACAAAAGAGCAGATAAAAAATTATAGTGATTTTAATAGAAATTGATTTTGTAGAGCCTTGTGTTGATTTGAGTGTTGCCGGAATACGAAGTGGCGGGGACTTAAAGTGAGGTTGTGTTGAATATTTTGAATATTTTAGTGGATATATGCATGTTTTGATCAATCTGATCATCATCAGAGAGTTAACTCTGAAAATGCTAGGAAGTAACCAGAGACAAGTGTAAGGGAAACAGAAAAAGAGATAACTAAACTGCCCCGATCGAGTGGTGTTCGAACCCACAATACCGTGGTGACATGGCAAGTGCTCAAACTAACTGAGCTGCCAAGGCCACCACAAGGGTTGAGGGAGATGAGACCGACACAAGACAAGTCTGGCAATCTCAAACTGAGTCCACCCACTCTATCTCACATTTCTCTCGGAGATGTGAATTACCCTCTTGTGTTATCGCACTCACTGAGGAATAGGACGTTAGACAACCCTGTGGGATTGTATAGGGCAATTCACATCTCCGAGAGGAATGTGAGACAGTTTGAGTGGACTAGGTTTGAGACTGCCGGACTAGCTCAGAAGGCACATAGTCGAACGAACAGGCGGGGAGCCTTTATCCGGCCACTGGCATGAATGACGCCTGGGAATTGATACGGAATATCACCTGTGGTTTGTTATGAGCGACAACTCCGGTTGTCAAGCGCTGGATTGGGCATGAACTCGACTTTATGATCAAAGGAAACGCCAGAAGGCTGCAAGATAAATATTTTTTACAACAAGAAAGTCGATGATACAGGAAGAAGACGTCAGCAGACAGTTTTTTCGCTATGTCCGGGTTCCATTTTCCCGTATTATGGAGTTTCTGTCAAACTTTTAGAAAAATGTGTACTAAAACGCAATTGCTATCAAATACATAGGTAAAAAAGGAAAGTTTGTCTCTTTGAAAAACTTCGAGCAGATGGGCCATGCCCTCGTCATGTCACGCCTAGACTACTGCAACGGAATAAACCTCCGTGGTCTTCCTGCTTGTGAAATGGAAAGTAAAGAGCGCCACTTCCCGCGTAGTCATTGCCGAATCACACGTTAAGAAAACAGTCATTAATTTTATCTCAAATCTCATCCATGTACCTTAGTTTGTATCTTTCTTTCAAGTATTTATAGGGGTTCTATTTATTTTCAATATCATGGAACTTTTTGATATACTAACGTCAAGAAGCTGATATTGTTTATATATTTATATATCTCTCTGGATTTTAAATAAGGTACCTAGAAGAATGGGTTAGTTTCTATCGCAATCTTCTACGTATCCACAAGTTTATAAAAAAAACCCTCTAACTCAAGAAAGTGTTCTCTTTAGTGGCTTCTTGTGTCTGGATTTTAAAGAAGGTACCTAATCACTCTTACTTATTCTATGACAAAACACCTAACTTCACACCAACATATCTCCGGTTTCCCTTGACCAAAGTCCATGCGGTTTGGCTCATAAGAAAGCTTATGCTAAGGCCTACACACATTTTTTTGCATTTTTGAAGCCCTCAGAGAACTCCTTAAAGTCGAAAAACGAATTTAAAAGTGCGCACTTCAGAAGGTTACGCCTCCCTTCTCAGGAGATGTTAAAAGCATTTTTCCATTATCCGCGCGCAATAAGTGTTATTCCTTGCCTAAATCAATTAACATTAAGGCGTAGTTTTACATATATTAGCTCCTTCAGTTCTCCTTTGCTTCTGCAAAGTTGTTCTTTTAACGATTTTGAAGCTTATTTAGAATTTCTAAACGATTAGTCAAATGGAGGAGGGGAGGCGGGGAGGGGTAGGGATGGTATAGGGACGAGACAAAGAGTTTCAATATTAAATAAATCCATGTACCTTCTTTAAAATCCAGTCAGAAGATATCGACAAATACAATCAACGGACAAGAAGCATGAGTTAGTTTCTTTCGTAATCTTCTGCGTAACCAGAAGTTTATAAAATAACCTCAGACCTCTAAGTGAAGAATGTGTTCTCTACAATGTCGTCTAAAGATAGCGACAAATACAATTAATGGACAAGAAGCATGGGTTAGTTTCTTTTGCAATCTTCTACGTGTCCACAAGTTTATAAAAAAAACCTCAGACCTCTAACTCCAGGAAGTGTTCTCCTTAGTGGCTTCTTGTGTCTGAATTTTAAAGAAGGTACCTAATCAGTCTTAACTAAATTTTACTTATTCTATGACAAAACACCTAACTTCAAACCAACATATCTCCGGTTTTCCTTTTTAAAGCGATTAGAGCACTCCTTCAAATCGAAAAATGAATTTAAAAGTGCGCACTGCAAAAGCTTACGCCTCCCTTCTCAGGAGATATTAAAAGCATTTTTCCATTTTTCGTGCGCAATAAGTGTTATTTCTTGTCTAAATCAATTAACAATAAGTCGTAGTTTTACATGTAGTAGCTCCTTTGGTTCTCCTTTGGTTCTGGAAAGTTGTTCGTTTAACGATTTCGAAGCTTATTTGGAATTTCTAAACGATTAGTCAAATAGAGGAGGGGAAGGGGGCGGAGGGATGGGGTTGGTATGGTGGGAGACAAATGGTTTCAATATTAAATAAATCCGTGTACGTTCTTTAAAGTCCAGTCAGATATACGCTAACATATACTTTATTGATGGCGCATTTATTGGAGTTGCACTGATGTAAACAATAGTGTTGGTCAAAGTGCCAATAAATATATTATTATTTTTTTTATCATTATAGTCGGGTGTTTAGGCGGTTTGATCCTATTGTTGGAGTTGGATTGAGGATATATCCTTATTTTTGTGGGGGTTTACGATTAAGAAATTATAGTGCGGTGACGGAAATTCATCACTCTTTTCACACGATTTTCGGTTTTTACACATTTTCATGAGTGAATTACGGTGTTGGAAGTAGCAATTTAATGAGCACAGAGACATGCGTTGGGGGACTTGAAACTACGACAAAACACAAACGGAGAGGAAAAATATGGTTCAAACCGTGTCTGGCATGTAGCCTCGTTCTAATGGTAACCTGGCCGGTCAGGCATTCGCAGACTGTTTAACAGATGTTATAATTGAGGTGCGTCGCTCTTTTTTTCACTAATTCCAGCTTGGAGCCGCGCCGAGATGTTTCATTCGCAAAGAAAAGTTTGATAAGTTTGGATAAACGTTTGTCCACTCCCTAATTAAACTGTTTTTATTATCTCATTTTAACTGAATTAGTCTTGAGGATTTACTTGATTCCCGGTGAGCCTTGGGATTTTAAAACGTTAGATCATCAGTGTTGATCACGTTTTAAACGGGTATAATGAAACCCTAAATTGTCAAGACAATCAGTTGTAAATCCCTGATAAAGTTTGAAGTATCAGACGAAACGCATAGGGTAATAAACCAAACCAAGCTGTAATGGTCTTGTACTGCTCACTGAATACTCATAAAAAAGGTCTCGGTAAAAGAAAAAGAATATTGAGAAAAGCAAGTTGCATGACCCTTGACGTCAAACACTTTCATTCGACCGGCACCCACAAGAGTGTATCATCTCCATGTTTCATTACTGTCGTGCATTTTGAAACTACCTAAAGGAAAAGCGTGAAAAAGTGATCATTTTGGAGTGCTTACTACTTTACGACAGTTGGTATCCAAACTTATCCAAGGCCACAGGATACAACCCTGTACAAAGATAGCCTAAATTGAAACCGCTACCTGCTGGTGAGATTAGCCCACCAAACTGTCAGCGACTGAAAGATTTTGCCAGTGTCCAGTACTTTCTATGGAGGAGCGAAACAACAATCAGTGCGCCAAGAGACCACCGTGTAGAAAGCGGGAATATTGCTTTTCTCTTGCTATCAGATCAACTTACATGCCGCCGCAGTTGGCACCTGAAGCTCTTTTGGGCGGACATTACGTCAGTTCATTGGGACTGAGGTTTATTCAGTGACAAATTAAAATTTTGAAAGATTTAAAATGCCAAATCCTTCAATAGCCAGCCACTGCTCAATTGGTTGGTGATGCTTATCTCCCGTTTTAAAGTGTTGGAGGTACTACACCAGTGGACGATTTTCCCACATGCACAAGATCTTGCTCGATGACATAACTCATTGGAAAAGCTAATTATTCAACCACTGTGCCGCTCATCCATTGGCAGTGGTGAAACTTATCAACCACTAAAAGTGATAGACATAATGTTCCATAGCTAAATGTCCACGAACGCTACTGAAGAGTGCCACTGACTTCCACTGGCAGCGGGGAAACTTATCACACAATAAAAGTGATGGACATAATATTCCATAGTTAATTGTCCTCGAACGTTTTTGAAGAGTCCTCATTATTTCTGTTTTTCCAGAATCATCAAAATGTGTGTTTCTGAGTTTTGCTGTAAAAATAACTAGTTAAAATGATTAAATATATTGTGACGTTCTTAGACAAGGGAACAAATAGTTAGATGGAACTGCTTATAACTGAAGAAATAAGATTTATGGAAAATGGCTGTTACGGTTTTTGCGAACTAAATGGCGGTTGTGGTTTTTAAGGAGAAACGGGATCGGTTAACGGTGTAAGGAGAAAAATTACGGAACATCCGACCCCCTATAATAGAGCCTGTATAATAGACTCCTTATAATAGACCCCTTTATAATTACCTTTATATGTAAGATACTGTAAAATATTTCACTGTTTGTGCTTTCTACTAATTTTACTTGTGTTTACTATATTTTCTCTTGACTTTCTTTTTCTATTTTTTCTTTGCAACAAAGGTAAATCAGCTAACTGTCTCTGTCTCTGTCTTGCCTCTGTCTCTGTCTTGCCTCTGGCTACTACATTAGATTGTACAATATAATGTAATCATATTTTCTTTCGGCTTTGTCAAATATTGCAATTACTGGTACTTGTAAAAAAACTTGTGTTGTGTTGTGGTTGTATTCTACTGGTTCATATTATTATTATTATTGTTATTATTATTTTTACTATTGTTATGTTATTATTATTATTATTATTACTATTATTGTTACCTACTGAGTCTCGTAAAGCTCTACACTGACTACAATCTACGTATACTCTTGAACTTATCATAAAGTGTAACTGTCTTACTCGCGAACTACAATCACGTTCCACTCCCATCAAGTTTACCAACGTGGATCTTCTCCTTATAGCAACCGATTTTAGAGGATATTACATGGGCGTGCGGAGCTACGAATTTTATCTTTGAGTGTTGACAATATCTCTCACGAGTGAGCTTCGCTCGATGTTTTCAACACGAGAAGATAAAATTCGTATCTCCAAGCGGCCATGTAATGTTCTGTTTATTACATCAATATAGATAAAATACCAGGTACGAAGCAGTTAATTATTGACAAAAGTTGTGTTGAAATCCTTTTATTGTTCCAATCTAGCGATCAGAAAGTCGAACTGAAATAATTTGACCGAGTTCTTGCTTTGACTGACAGCAAGAAATCTTAAAT
>JANSTQ010153207.1:0-11507 GCA_026167885.1 Bergia puertoricense
ATTTCAAGATGGCGGCGCCGGGAAATTCAAAAGTTGAAAACCGCCTTCACAAAACCCCAATTTGTGAACTTACAAGACAAAAAAAATCATGTTTCTGCTATGCAGCAGACCGAAGCTATGTTCAAAAACCATTTTGGGCGCAACTTGTTGAAACAGCCGAGGATCCCTTTAATCTTGGACACAGCAGTTTATCAACTTTGAAGTCTGCTAGTATTATCTCGACATGAGATCAACAGTTTGCATATTTCATTAGTCAATGGCAATTTTGAAAAGGCAGTGAAATGTCGTTTGCACAATCATACCTGATTTGCTCAATCTGTACCGTATTTCTAGTAAAAACTGTTTTTGTACCCACCGTGTTTTTAATAAACGAAATATTTGTCATTTATTTCAGCTCAGAGAAAGTGCTCATGTCGTAGGAGATGACAAAATCGTGAAGCATGCCGGTAAACTTATACTTAAGGACAGAGTTATTTTGAGATTGAGTTAGTGGCTGATAATCTAACAATTTAACTTGACCGAAAAGGCTTATAACTTGATAAAGATACATTTTTATCTATTTTATTCAGAATAGTCTCTTCAGTATTAATGAATAAAAATATTGTTATCAGTGGAGCCCCGACTGTCAGTAATATAAAAGTTTTACAATCAAAAAGATAAAAATGTACAATTTTAACTAATAAATCATAAAACAAGCAAAGTTCTCACAATTTTTTTCCGTCTCACCAGAAAATCTCAAAACAGTTTTTTTTATTATTTCAAAGTATGCTTTAAAATGCCGATTTGCTTATTGAAAGCACATCCAAAATATTTCCTCATTCTTTGGCCTTATTACATTAAAAAATTCGTTGGTTTTATTGGGGAAGAACCTCAAACCTCTCAAAGAAATGTTTTCCAGCACCATATTCCCTGCCCTTAAACCCCTCTCTCCCTCCCCCTGGGTGTAGACTTTTCTCTGAGGTCACGCAGGGACCGTACATAACGGCTGCTAGAGGCGTCCGTAGGTGCTTTCGGTTCGACCTCGTAGGATACGTCTTCGTAATTCGGCACTAGCATGCTGCAGTATTGACAATTAGCCACACTGTCTCTATCTTTACATGACAAATTATATCTATGAAAGATACGTACTGATTACTTGAAGCCGCTTAGCTTTGTTTTAGTGGTGTTCTCCTTTGAAATAATCTTCCAAAGGAGACGAGAAACCTTAAAACTATCGAGCTTTTATGACTCCCGCGTGGCAATCAGGAAAATTAGTTAAATTTTTTTAATTTTTATAGATTAATTATGTAATTCTGTAATGCACTGAATGTTTTACCGTATATATTAACTGGATTGAACCTCTCACCCACCCCCCGTCCTTCCAACCACCTTTTCCCTGTGGTGCAACAGTGGTCCTTCTTCCCGTAGTTTTAGTCTTTCCAAATGTCGATTACTCAAAGCCCGTCATTTAAGACAACAGAGAGGATCCATGAATTTTGGAAAGGGAGGGGGGAGGGCGAAAAGAGTATCTGCGCAACAAAAGAGGTGAACCATTGCTGGGAAGGAAAGTGGCGCTTAATCGAGGTCGGCGCTCTTTGATTATTTACAGGGGCAGATCCAGAAACTTTAGGGGGGGGACGTTACCAAAAACCTTGAAAAGGGGGCCGAAAAGAGTATCTGTGCAACAAAAGAGGTATTTTACTGTGTTTTACTTATAAAGTGTTTGTAAATTCGCTAACGAAAGACGTTGGATGGGGGGCTCGGTCTCTCTCCTAAATCCGCTCCTGATTTATCTTTTAAACACTGTTGATCCCCAAACTCATCGTCCTCCCGCCTTTCCACGCACTCGCACACAATACATGCGCGCACCGCCACAACCATTGTCCTCCTGACTTTCCACGCACTCACACACAACACACGCGCGCACTGCCATAACCATTGTCCTCCTTTCCACGCACTTATACACGACACGCGCGCGCACGGCCATAATAATCGTCCTCCTACCTTTCCATGCACTTACCCACAACACACACGCGCACTGCCATAATAATCGTCCTCCTACCTTTCCATGCACTTACACACGACACGCGCGCGCACGGCCATAATAATCGTCCTCCTACCTTTCCATGCACTTACACACGACACGCGCGCGCACGGCCGTAATAATCGTCCTCCTACCTTTCCATGCACTTACACACGACACGCGCGCGCACGGCCATAATAATCGTCCTCCTACCTTTCCACGCACTTACACACGACACGCGCGTGCACCGCCATAATAATCGTCCTCCTACCTTTCCATGCACTCGCACAAAGTGATTTATTCTTCAGTGAAACTGAAATAAAACTGTACTTATTGTTTCCGACGTATGTTTAACAAAAAGTTTCAAAGTTGTTCAGGAAGGCCCAATTAACAGGAGGATCTAAGTTAACAATATGAAAAACGAATCAGCATGTTACCATTTTTTAAGTTTATTTTTTTGTGTGTGTTTTAGCATTCGCCAACCAATCTACTGAATTTTGTAAGGGCAATTTGCTTCCTGCTACAGTGAACTTCAAGGTATAAATAATTACCCGCAATGGCTGCAATTTAGTCAAACCGGCAAATACAACAATGTTTGAGAGAGCTTTTGTGTTACATTTAATATACTACTAACTTACTTGATTTATTCATCAGGAATTGTTAATTTGTTAATTTGTTCTTGCTATTAGCTAAATATTAGCCTTATTGTGTTTATAAAGATTGTTCTTATAATGAATCACACACTATATATATCTATCAACAGCAGTGCTACCTTAGTTGACTTTTGTTTGACGCAATAGTGAAAACGAAAACTAAAGGGGCCGACTACTTTCGAATGTGAAGTCACCACAGCTTTCACTTTCGCTATGACAACATCAAAACGATTTGAAAAAACGGTGCCAAGTTAGCACATTCAAGCAATGGTCGGTTTAGACCTCATGCTATACTGTGCTACAGCCCTTCTACTTGGTTTTTTTTCTATAAGGACCAGATAATTTTGGCAGAGGCTTGTTTTTAATTTGTGCTTAAATTGTTCTTACTTTTGTCACCTAAAACACAAATTGAAAACAACTGTCCTATTTGATTGAATAAGTTTTTTTATGAATTTTAAGTTGCTCTTAACACTTAATTTGTCCTTAAAGTTTGTTCTTAACTTGTCCTTAACATTTGGGTTTGGCAAGTCGGACTTTCAGTTTTCACCCGAATTATAAAGTTTCTTACAAAATAAGCGCGTACATTTAAAAATAACTACTTCATTTTATGTTTTTCTAGAACCCGGGAATGAATTTGGCACAAATCTCTCGAACAACTCTATAGCACGCGGTCTGAACCAGTTTTTATCCGTGTCTTGCGCTCGGTTTGAATGTAAAACTGCCGGAATAACAAGGGTTTATACGCTTATAAGGTTAACTAATCAGAACAATTATTGGTAGATCACCCGCCTCGTTTTATTTTTGACCTTTTTTCTATTGACGTGACGTGAGCATAAACAACGAGCTAGAATCTTTCACTTTCGGTATGATCGAAAACTTTCGAAAGTGATGACTTTGCTTCTTTATTACTGGCTCGACACGTGATAACGTACAACATATAACTGCATGGGATTTTTATCGGTCTTAAATACAATTATTAAGTAGTCAGGCAGATACGTGATAGATCTGGATTGATCTAATACGGTATGGCTTCTACACGGCCGACTCGATCAGAAAAAGGAGGAAACTGGAAATTGCTAGATGTTAAAGACTCAAACCAGAGGAGTGAATCAAAAATTGGTAGATATGGCAAAGAGATTTACGACTTCATGTCGAAACCATCTAATGGGGACGAAAGAGTTAAAGAAATCGAAGAGAGCATTCGTTCGGCTATTTGCGAAGTTCTAGCTGAGGTAGTGAAACTCGACCCCAGGTTTAAACACAAGCTGATTTGCAGTGGAAGTTTCTACGATGGGTTGAAAATTGAATCAGCTGACGAATTTGATTACATGGTGGAGCTGACAGAACTATCCTCCGCTAAACTTGAACTCAGAGAAGTTCCGTCGATTCCCGGATTTTTGTCTGTAACAATCATCGACAGTGCCTTGGCCGCTGGAAGCTGGCAAACTATATTGACAAGAGACAAACAAGTTGACGTTTCGAAACTTCAGGAATGCTTTGAAAAAGTGGTAAGCAAAGCCCTTTCGAAGCAAGCTTTAAAGCTCCCAAGCAGCCTGAAATTCGATACTCCTCCCTTCAGAGACACCCGTGTTGGTTTGGAATTCAGTTTCATTTGGAGTCAGTCTAGTGGAAAGAACCACAACATTTCCGTCGACCTTGTGCCCACAATCAAGCTTCAAGGCTGGCCAGCAGTATCTGACTTCCCGTCACGCGTAAAGAATTATTCTCCAGAGGCGCAGAAGATCGCTGAGCCGGCAGTGCGTCTTGGGTACAATCTGGTACCTTATTTTGTCAGAAAAAACCACACAACGTGGCGAGTTTCATTCTCGGCAATAGAGTCTCACTTATTGAGGGGCATCTGTCAAAGCGCGCACTACATACATCGCGATGTACTGTATACACTTAAATTTCTCCACAACACCTATGGACAAGAATGGTTCCCAGTGGATATCATAAGCAGAGGTGTAGGATCTTACGTCATGAAGACGTCATTCCTCAGAGAATGGGAGCAGTACCCTGCAAACAGCCACTGGACGGAAGACAAATTCGCCGAACGCATCGTCAGCACTCTGAAGAGAATCCAGCGAGAGATGGATGCTGGTGGTGTACACAATTTCTTTGTAAAAGATTATAAAGTCTCTTCCACTCCCGATCGACGAACCAGTTGGGGTGACTTTGGTTTAGCCGCAATCGTCCAGAAGATGGAGAAGATTCGTAAAGGAGATAAAGGAGTAAAAACAAGTGGAGATTATACTTTTTTGGCTGCTGTTTTAAGGCTGGCTTGAAATCAATGTCAAAATCAATAGAATTATGGGTTCCGACCCTTGTTCAGATGACAATTTATGAAAACAATGGACTACCATTTCTCACAAACAAAACTTTATTTTATTATTTCGTTCTTCTTTTGTCAGTATTTTGGTTTAATTGGGGAAAATCTTTTATTAGAAAACCTAAATACAAGATATCTTGCGGGACGTAACAACAGTGCACGAAAAAGAAAGTTTAATTGGAAATTTGAAATGAAGACATACAGTCCAACTGAAAGATGTTGCCTTAGATACGTTTGTCGTTTGTTTGTTTTTATAATGGCGTCTTGATGTTTGCCCATGTCTGTGCGAATTGTGCCGCTTACTGTAGTTGATACGGAGATTGACCGAAAAGAATTGCGACAAGAAAATCTATTAGTTTCCACAAACAGGGTTCGTACGCTCTGGGACTTTCCAAATTCCATGACTTCCCATGACCTTTTCCATGACCCTTTCCATGACCTTTTCCATGACTTTTTTGTGTTTTCCATGACCTCATTCACAAAAGCTTATGATAGGTAACAAAAAAACAGTATTTTGCCTTAAAAAGTAGGGTCGGCTTATAGTACGAGTCGGCTTATACACCGGAATTTACGATATGTGAAAATATCTCGGCTTTGCTATTTTCAAGCATCATTGATGCTCGAGGTGAAAAGTGATTGATTTCGCATAAATTTGAAATATACGTAATTCAGTGTTTTCTCTCAATCATTTTCCATGACCGAAGCCTAAAACTCCATGACCGAAAAGAAAATTCCATGACTTTCCAGGCCTGGAAAAGAAATTTCAAAAATGCCATGACTTTCCAGGTTTTCCATGACCCGTACGAACCCCGATAAAAATCACAGTCACTTGGTCATTTCAAAATTTGAAATTGGTTAAAAATGGTATGATCTTAGGCCAGCTATATCCATGATCTCAGAGAAAAAAACTTGCACTAAATTACATGCTGAAAAAAAGTGTTATCGGATCTTTTCGAGAAAAGTATCAGTCACAAATGTAGATCATAGTACAACAAGAACTGCATAGCGACAACCAACACACTAAAAATTGCCGGAAGATAAATTGTACTAAATTAAAAACTAAATTCCGTATCCATACCAAAACAACAAGGCGAGGCAGGAAACGTGAGTGTAAGAAGGCATAGTCACTTCGTTTTTATCAAAAATCAAAAGAAAAACTTTTCAGATAGTTTCGATCCTAAAAGTCAATAGGAAGAAAAATTAAGAAGAGGCTCAATATCCCTTCCACCGGCTATAGTGGTGAAAGTTTTATTTTAATATTATTATTTTTATCATTTTAATATTATTATGTTTATTATTTAACTATAATATTGTTGGAGTAACAATTTATGATTTATTTACGTAGTCCTGGTGTTTGGCCGAAACCAACAAAATAAACCTGATGGGAATATATATGGAGTTCTTTTGTATGGGATTTAACTGCCCGTTTTCACCCGACCGTTAGAGGGGCGGCACCAATCCAATCTCTCCCCCTCGTATCTAATTATACGTCGATACGAGTTAGCTTTTTCGAGAAAAATTTGCAACCAACCTAAATGGCTGCACTGTAACAAAATTGCACAGAATTTGCAAGCTTTTTTCACTCTCTGTTTGTCCTTCACAACTGGCACTGCCTTTCTTAAAAAATGATTTGGGGATCAAAGCCTTATCCAGCCACGTCCTGAAAAGTTGGTCATTTTAATACCAATTAGAGAAACCAAAATAAGGACATCGATGACAACTGGAGCCAAATTTGCAGAAATTGGTAAGAGCTTAAGGTGCTCAATTTTGAGTTCACGAAAGGGATTGACTTTCTTGATGGCTTGTGAAGGACGTATGTGTGTGTGTATTTAGTGAATAAACCCCCTCCGCGCTTTTTCAATCGAGCTATACATGCCCAAGGCTGAAAAAGTGTCTGAAAAGTGAACATTTCCCCAAGGCAGAGCCGAGCAAATGTGAAGCTTTTACTGAGGGCACTTTTTCAGTCAAGGGCCTGTGAAACTCGATACAAAAACTTCACAGAGAGGGCTTTATTATTTTGATTCAACAATAATTTTCTCAGTTGGAACTGCAAAGCGTGCGTGATGAACGCAATGAAACAAAAAGGCAAAATTTGTGGAGTTCTTTGTGCTTTGTCGTACTGAATTATTAACTAGCTCGGTCTTCTTTTCTTTTGTCGCTTTTTCGGCCACTACACAGCAAAAACAACCAAAAAAATGTTTGAATGCATTCAAGTCTGGGTTGTTGCAGATATATTGGCCCTGCCAGTGTGCATCACGTGATCGATTCTGACCAATAGCATCGCGCGTTTTACCATGAAAATTCTTGCTGAATTATAAGTATATATGTATGTATGTGTGTAATGGATGAATGTATCCGTGTTTGTATGCAGGTGTGTGTAATGTATGTGTGTTTGTGTGTGTATGCGTGTATGTATGCATGTATGTATGTGTGCAAGTAATGTATTTATGTATGTATGAATGTTTGTATGTATGTATGTATTGTATGTACGTGTTTGTGTGTGTGTGTGTTTGTGTGGGTGTATGTATGTTGGTAGGTGGGTATGTACAGTATGTACGTATGTGTGTATGTATTTATGTATGTGGCCGACCTTAAAACAAACCGATCGGCCTTGAACATAATCGAGAACTGTTCAAGTTTGTAGGGACACAAATAAAATCCCTTTATTTTATTTCGTTCCTACTTTTTGTCCATAGAGCTTTTAATTACTTTAATATACAAAATATCCTAAGTGGAAACTGGAGGTGCAAAATAATGATTGGACACCTAAGCTTTGTGCGAACATTTTCCGTGTGTTCAGGCTTTACTTAAACTACGCTAACTTTAAATCGATACGAAAAGCGAACAACACCTCAGGTATATTGTAATACCTTTATTTAACTATTTACAGAGATACCATTTGGTTCAAGAATTGCCATAATGATAAAATGTCTCGCGCAGAATTTTGGTCTCCTGTGGGAACACGTGAGTTTGGGTCTCCTGTGGGAACACGTGCCTTTGTTTATCAAGAATTATTTTGCGGTACATCTGCCGTGCTCTACCACAAACAGTAACACCCTCACCTTTCTTCAGATTTACAAACATCCTAACCATTTTCCAAGTTCTCAATATAAACTATTTTCACAATGAATTTGCGGTGCAATGTCTTTAAGTTATTCGCTAATACGCAACTTCTAGCCATACCTTCACCAGGTTTTTTGATTACAAATATAAAGGGCAGCAATTCAGACCCTCTTCCTTAACTTGTTATTATAGCAGCAATATAGGAATGTGCAAACTTGCAGTCTAATTAATTATACTTAATTAGTCCACCATATATCTTTTGGTAATAAATTACTATTAATAGTTTATATTGTAAGGTGAGGTCACAAACCTGCCATCTTGAAATCACGATCTTGGATTTTTTGATGCCAGAAAATTGCCTTAATTGATTTGAAAGTTGTTAAAAGTGTCAGATTAGGTCTTAGAGTAGCCAAATCTATGGTTTTTATAAGAATATACCAGAGCTAAATTACATTTTTAGAAAAAATTTTTGACAAAGTGTCAATCACAAATGCAGTTGCTATGGTAATGAGACAAGCTGCATAGTCCAAAAATTAATTTAAATAATTATGTCTGTAGATGAATTCTAAGAAAAGTCAGAAAGTTTCATAATGGTAACTCTTATACTTGCAGAGTATCATTAGAATATGTCTTAGGGGCAGGGTTTCTGCAGCTCAGGACTCAACAAATTTAAGACCCTTTTTAAGACTTTTTAATGCCAAAAATCAGAAAATGTAAGACCTATTTTTCACAAAGACTCAAAAGACAAAATCAGAAAATGGACTCTTTTATGAGATGATAACAACAAAGTTTTAACACTTTCAGGAAAATACACTGCTGTTGAGTAAGCTTCAAGATTTAATTGAAGGAAAAGCTCAATTTTATTTGAACTTTAATGCCTTTTAAGACCTCAAGCAGAAATTCTAGCAAATTTAAGACCTTTTTAAGGCCTCAAATTTGCGAGGAGCAAAATAAAGACTTTTAAGACTTTTTAATGATCCGCGGGAGCCCCGTAGGGGGCAATCTGCCCCTCCCTCCCATCCTTGGTAAAGGTAGGGTTAACACTTCATCTTGTTAGACAGTGTTTGTTTACAGAGTCTATATGCAGATGGCCACTACTACATAAATCAAGCTATGGTTCCAATCAGCACAGGGCACTACAAGTAAACACATTTTATCACTCAACTTAGACAAAACTCGTGTTTTACAAACTAAACTTAAGTTCAGAGAATATTTTATACAAATTAAAATATTTATACTTAATTCTATCTTCCACACATGGATAATTTCCACATGAGTCTCAGTTTCAGGCTCCATCTCATAATTATTTTGTCTTCAAGCAGGTCTGAAACTCTGGGTGATGTGCTCTGTACAATATTTAAAAATAAATGTGTACTTACACCTCACATTTTAAAGCAACTGTCCAACCATTGAGGAAAATTTAATATAAAAGTGACCGAGGTGTGAAGGAACTTTTGGGTATGAGATCACAATTCTGGTATTATTTTTTAGTGTGTCAAACAATTTCACTGAGTATTTGGTAGGTCCAGTGGAGTGGGAGGTCCCAACCTCCAGCACCAATCTCCAGGCCTACTATGGAAACATCTGCACTGGAGTATTCTCAACTTACTGATAAAAATTACATGTCAAAGGATTCTGACTCTCAATGCATAAAATGGCATATCTTAAAAGTTTAATTCCTTAAGAAAATGTTTAGGAGTCGGGCCACCTCGACTGCCTTTTGCCAGCCCTGAACAACAGTTTTGATGTCTGTTTTTCAGGGTTTGGAATACGTCTTCATTTGCACCCCACCATCACTTTGATATGGGCATCTGAGAGGAGAATTCTCTCTAAACTCACTCCCATTCACTCTCAAATTACAATTACAGTAGCTGTACCTCAGCCATGTGCTGACCAACACACCACCATCATGTGATGGTCTATTGCATGGAACTACACAACAATTGTAAATTAATTTAAATGTTTGTCTCTATGTTAAACTTTTTGATTGGTACCTTCTAGGGAAAACTTAGCCTAAACCACACCCAGATTGGTACTTTTTATGAGTTCCATTAAAATTTTAACAAGCATCCTCACCCTTTTCATATGGGAGTCTTGACATTTAACAGCTTGATGACTAAATTATATAGCAAAAGCACAACAATAATGGGATGAGACTTTTGTTTACTCATCTGCAATTATTGCCAACTTACTTGAAATGAACTCTTTTCCACAAGAGAAGCAAGTTAATTCACTTCTGCTTTGTGTATCTCCATCACATTAAACAATAATTTAAACAGTAACTGCATGATTTCATCATTTTCTTGAAGAATGCAGAAGCTCTGCAAGTGTTCGGCTTACAGTAATCTGTCCTGTGAGATTCAGCATGAACAATCGTTCCAAACACTTTGTGCCAATAGAACGAAGTTCTGGAAGTCGTAGAAGAATATTACCAAAGCGATTGTTTTCTTTGGGATAAAAGTTCTTCACATATTTTTGTAGCTCAGTGTGAACTAAATCCTGGAGCTTCTCAATGACCTTCTGTCCTTGCAAACCTGCAAGGTCTGTGAGAAATGAAGAAAAATATTAGTGAACTGGCAGCACAAATTGCTGTTTTCTGAATAAACACAAATATATAGACAATGACTTTACTCATATAATATGCTTCCCCACAAAATAAATTAATAAAAAGAGAAAAAAAACAGTGTTCTAACTAGCCAAAATGAAAGGGCACAGCGCCCTGTTATTTTTCCCAGCACCCTATCATTTTTACCCAGTGCCCTGTTGTTTTCAGATCCTCAGACTTATTATCATAATGGAAATTGGAGTTAAGAACCCGAAAATTTTGATGTTTCAACTCGATATTTTGCCAAGTTCTTGTGCACTTTGAATGAACACTTGAAAGCCGATTTCAAAACAGTGTAATTCTGAGCTAAAATAATCAGTCAGCAGTTTCAGTGCTTGTCACCATGGTGCTTGCTTTGTAACTGCCCAATCGCAGTGCAGATATCAGAAACAGCGGTCGTGTCGATCGTGGTTGAAGTTGATATGCAAATTAAGGCAGCCTGGCACCCTAGCTAGAACACTGAAAAAGCACTGAAATGTGCCAGAATCAAATAAATATACCTATTCCTAAAGTTCTGAAAAATGATATCCAAAAGTAACATCAGGCTTCAGAGATGACTACTATGGATTCTCAAAAGTTATGATTCACTAACCACACCCCATCCTCCAAGCTATCAACCCCCAAAATTATCAAACCCCTTCTGGGCATTAATTAGTGTACGACCGCATGAAATTGACTCAATTCTGACTGCAAAAATAGCAACCATTTTTAACATATTTTGGGAGCAGAAAATAGTGACCACCCAATAGCAATGACCACCAAATCTAACATCAGCCAATTGCTGCTAAATCTGAAAGTAGAGAGAGTCGTTATTTTTGGGACCTTAGGCCAGACCAATTTAATTTCCTGTTTTAC